>CAUYRH010084747.1:0-44064 GCA_963574655.1 Perodicticus potto
TGGCGGGCTCCTGTAGCCCCAGCTGCTTGGGAGGCAGAGGCAGGAGACTCGCTTGAGCCCAGGAGTCAGAGGTTGCTGTGAGCTGTGATGTCACAGCACTCTACCCAGGGTGACAGCTTGAGGCTCTGTCTCAAAAAAAAAAAAAAAAAGAAAAGAAAACTTGAGAGAAAATTTAAAATATTTTTAACTGAATGAAAATAAAAATACAACTTACCAGAGTTTTAGAAATACAGTAAAATAGTTCTTACAGGGAAATGTATATCATTGAATACATATATTAGAAAATAAGAAATATTTAAAGTTAATAACATGTGTCTACCTTATGAAAATAGAAAAAAAGAACAAATTAAAGTCAAAGTAAGCAATAGAATTTTTTTAATTATAACAGAAATCAATAATATTGATTTTATTTGAAAAGATCAATAAAATTAGTAAACCTCTACCAAGTTTAACTACAAAAAAAAAGAGAGTAGACACAAATTACTAATACCAGAAATGAAAGAGGAACTATCACGACTGATCCGATTGACGTTAAAAGGATAAGAAAGGAAAATTACAGGCCAATATCTCTTGAGAACATAGATGCAAAAATCTTCAATAACAGATTAAATAAAACAATACAAGAAGAGCATTATTCACCTTAACAAAATGATATTTATTCTGAATTTGTAAAGCTGATTTAATATTTAAAAATTTATTAATGGAATCCATCACATCAACAGGCTAAAAAAGAAAAATAATATGATCATATTAGTAGATGCAGAGAAAGCATTTGACAAAATCCAACAGCTATTTATGATAAGAATTCTCAGCAAACTAGAAATAGAGAGGAACTTCCACTTGAAAAAGAACATCTAGGGCGGCACCTGTGGCTCAAAGGAGTAGGATCCCAGCTCCATATACCGGAGGTGGCAGGTTCAAACCCAGCCCCAGGCAAAAACTGCAAAAAAAGAAAAGAAAAAGAACATCTACAAAAAGCCTACAGCTAACACCACACTTAATAGTAAGAGGCTAGATGATTTTTCTGCTAAGATCAGAAACAAGGCAAGGATGTCCACTCATACTCTCCTATTCAAGATTGTAAGAAAACATAGCCTTTTCAGCAAAGGGTGCTGGAACAAGTGGACATCCACATACAAAAACATTAATCTAGCTCATCAAGGTTGGGCTTTACACCTTTACACTTTACACAAAAATAACTCAAGATGGAGCATGGACCTAAGTGTAAAATATAAAACTAAAATTCCCAGAAGATACATGGGTAGTATAGAAGAAAATCCATGTGGCCTTGGGTTTGGTGTTGACTTTTTAGATATGAGCAGAATCCATGAGAAAAAAAACTGCTAAGCGTGACTTCTTTAAAATTTAAAACTGCTGGGCACGTGGCTCACACCTATAATCCCAGTACTTGGGAGGCTGAGGTGGGAGGATTGCTTGAGGCCAGGAGTTTGAGGTTGCTGTTAGCTATGATGCCATGGTACTCTACTGGGAGTAACAAAGTGAGATTTTGTCTCAAAAAAAATTAATCCACGGTGGCATACACCTATAGTGCAAGCTACTATATGTTGACATGTAAAAAATAGTTAAATCCAGGAATTCAGGCTTGCAGTGAGCTATGATCATATTGTTGTATTCTTCAGCCTGTGTCACAAAGTGAAGTAGTCTCAAAAAACCACTTCTGCTGTGTGAAAGACATTGTTAAGAGATGGAAAAGAAAAGCCACCGACTAGAAAAAAAAATTGCAAAACACTTATCTAAAAAAGGACTGGCATCCAACATACACAAACAACTCTCTTAAAACTCAACAATAAAACAATTGTTAAATGGGCAAAAGAACTGAACAGTTACCCCATCAAAGAACATATACAGATGACAAATAAGCATATGAAAAGATGCTCACCATCACATGTCACTAGAGAATGCAAATTAAAACAACAATGTGGGTGAGAATGAGAAGCAACAGGAACACCAACTTATTGCGAGTGGGAATATGAAATGGTACAGCCAGTTTGAAAGAGAGTTTTGCAGTTTCTTACAAAATCAAACCTACTCTTACCATATATGCAATCGTCCTCCCTGTTATTGACCAAAATAAGTCAAAAACTTTATGTCCAGGCGGTACCCGTAGCTCAGCCAGCAGGGTGCCAGCCACATACATCTAGGGTGGAGGGTCCGACCCCTGCCCGGTCCTTTTAAGCAACAATGACAACTGCAACAGGAAAATAGGAAGGCATTGTGGCAGGCACCTGTAGTCTCAGCTACTTGGGAGGGTGAGGCAAGAGAATCACCTAAGCCCAAGAGTTTGAGGTTGCTGTGAGCTGTGATGCCACAGCACTTTACCCAGGGTGACATAGTGAGACTGTCTCAAAAAGAAAAAAAAAAACACTTACGTCCAGGAAAACACCTGAATCTTAGGTTTAAATCTTTCCTCTTTTCTCATGTAAGCATATAATATTTTAAATTTCTTTCAAATTTGCTGTAGCTGAATCTTACTTTTTTTTGTTTTAAGACATGGTCTTGCTCTGTCGTCCAGGCAAGAGTGCAGTGGCATTGGCTCGGCGTCTGTGGCTCAACGGGCTAAGGCACCAGCCACGTACACCTGAGCTGGCGGGTTCGAATCCAGCCCCGGCCTGCCAAACAGTGATGGCTGCAACCAAAAAATGGCCAGGCATTGTGGTGGGCGCCTGCAGTCCCAGCTACTTGGGAGGTGGAGGCAGGAAACTCGCTTGAGCCTAGGAATTGGAGGTTGCTGTGAGCTGTGATGCCATGGCACTCTATCCAGGGTGACAGCTTGAGGCTCTGTCTCAAAAAAAAAAGAGTGCAGTGGCATTGTCATAGCTCACTGCAACCTCACTCTCCTGCCTCAGCCTGTCAGGTAGCTGGGAATACGGGCACATACCACCACACTTGGCTAATTTTTAAAAATAATTTTTTGTAATGGCTTCTCACTACAATGCTTAGGCTGAACTCAAAAAACTCCTGGCCTCAGGCAATCCTCCTACCTCAACCTTCCAAAGTGCAAGGATTGTAAGTATGAGCCACCACACCTGGGCTCACAAATTTTGGTATGTGTTTTAATTTCCATGTACTCCAAAATAGTTTTAATTTTTCTTGAGACTATGTCTTTGACTCGTGTTATTTAGAAGTGTATCATTTTACTTATAAAAATCTGAGGTCATGGCTTGGCACCCATAGTTCAGTGAGTAGGGCGCTGGCCACATACACTGAGGCTGGCAGGTTTGAGCCTGGCCCAGGCCAGCTGAACAATGACAACTACAACAAAAAAATAGCCGGGCATTGTGGCAGGCGCCTGTAGTCTCAGCTACTTGGGAGGCTGAGGCAAGAAAATTGCTTAAGCCCAAGAGTTTGAGGTTTCTGTGAACTGTGACACTACAGCACTCCACCAAGGGTGACCTAGTGAGATAGTCTCAAAAAAAAAAAAAAAAAAAATCTGAGGTCTTTTTTAATAAATATCCGAGGTCTTTTTAGATATCTGTTTATTGTTACTAGTTTAATTCCATTGTGGTCTGAGAATATATTTTGTATGATTTCTATTCTTTTAAAATGTTTAAGCTTCCTTTTATGGCCCAGAATATGGTCTCTTTTGCTGCTTGATCAAGGGCATCTGTACACAAGATTAGATAAAGAAGAATTTCTTCTTTGGGAGGACTGTGCTGCCACACAGAATTTAACATGCTATCAAGAGGGCCAGGATATGAACTTGCTGATGGTATAAAAATTGATGATTCATGCCAAGTGAAATAAAATGCCATAATTTCCATGGTATATAGTGGAGAAAGAGTAGTGGAGATACTTGCGTAAAATACTACATTAAGATCAGAAAACCCATCAGGCTATTACATTCTGTGGGAAATTGCTGATGATACACATCTGCCAAGGCTATACAGAATGCCTTAAAAGGAAGGGTAACAATATTACTAAACTACACAGTAGTGGCTCTCCTCTGTGTACCAGGGTCAGTAGCAGGTAAGACCATTATTAACCTAGGCTCACTACTAGCAGCGGGGTTGGTAAAACCTGAAACAATAAAGGCCAAATGGTGCCATTCAACCGTCAGAAGCCAGGTGGACATAATTATTGTAAGTGGTAATGTGAAGAGGCAGGCAGGAGAGGCCTGATCCTCAGAGTTATGGAGTTGTTAATGGAACACAGCACCATTAAGAGCAACATGGATAGAGAATCGCTCAATATGTACCATTAATACAAATCAGCCTCAGGAGGCTAAAGGCAGTTGCACCACTAAAAAGTCAAGATCTCTTGTTCTGTTTCTAGTCTTGTCAATTTTTTAATGTTGAAACCATTGACTGGAGAAGAGGCCATATCCCCAAGAGAAAGGCCATACAACACATTTCAGCAGCTTGTGGTAATTATTACCTAGTTATTTGGGTAACTGTGCACTGAGGAAAGGGGAATACCCATGCATTTCTTGGACCTGGGGTCTGAATTGCTATTGATACCTGGATCCCAAAGCTCCTTATGGACAGGGGCCACATGGGAGCCATGTAATAAATGGAATTTTGCTAAGGTTTGGCTCAGAGAGTGTCATCTGTGTCATTTGCTTAATCCCTGGATGTATTATCAAAAGAAAAATAGTCCTTCATACACTTCCTCATACTATGGTCCTAGTAGACAGGACAAAAAACTATTATATTGGAAAAGACTCAGTGGGAAACTTTGAAACTGCCTCTATCCCTCAGCCGAAATAGTAAATCAACAATATCTTATCCTGGGGTTGGGAATAGTTGGGGTGGTGAAAATGGAGGAAATTAGTGTCCTTAAATATCTAAAACAGCAGTTCTCAACCTGTGGGTTGCAACCCCTTTGGGGGGGTCGAACGACCCTTTCACAGGGGTCCCCTAATATCAGATATTTACATTACGATTCATAACAGTAGCAAAATTAGTTATGAAGTAGCAACAAAAATAATTTTATGGTTGGGGGTCACCACAACATGAGGAACTGTATTAAGGGGCCACGGTATTAGGAAGGTTGAGAACCACTGATCTAAAAGATACAGGGATGGTTCATTCCCATTATATTAATGTGGATCATAAAAACTGACAGAAGACCACCACAAACTGCAATAACTATTGGCCTCAACTTCAGTTTCAGTGCCAGATGTGTGTGTGTGGGTGTGAGTTTAGATAGAGTCTGGCTCTGTTGTTGCCAGGGCTAGAGTCTAGCCCTGTGGTGTCTTCACAGCTCACAGCAACCTCAAACTCCTGGGCTCAAGTGCTTCTCCTGCCTCAGCCTCCCAAGAATCTGGGATTCCAGGTGTGTGCCAGTATGCCTGGCTAATTTTTCTGTTTTTTTTTTTGTAGAGCCGGGGAAGAGGGGGGTCTTGCTATTTTCCTCAGTCTGTTCTCAAACTCCTGGCCTCAGGCACCCCTCCGGTCTTGGTCTCCCAAAGTACTGAGATTACCGGTGTGAGCCACTGTAGGGGACCTAGATGGGGTGTATTTTCAGTTGTACATTAACATGGCCTCAGGTGCATAGTATGCAGCCATTCACCAGGCAGATGCATAATTTTCCATCCCTATTAAAAAATGTATCAGAAACAATCTGTATTCACAGGGAAATGATTACAATATACATTTATAGTTTTACTCCAGAACTGTTTTGAAGAGATTCGGACCATCTGGATGCCATGGAGAATATCATATTAATCCTTAATATATAGATAACATTTATACCATCAAATAAGTAGTTGCTAGCACATTGGGCACTTTGATAAGACACGTGTTCAGGCTTGGCACCCATAGCACAGTGGTTACAGCGCCAGCTACATACACCGAAGTTGGCGGGTTTGAGCCTGGCCAGGGCCTGCTAAACAACAATGACAACTGCAACAAAAAATAGCTGGGCACTGGCACCTGTAGTTCCAGCTATTTGGGAGGCTGAGGCAAGAGAATGGTTTAAGCCCAAGAGTTGGAGGTTGCTGTGAGCTGTGATGCTATAGCACTCTACTGAGGGTGACACAATGAGACTGTCTCAAAAGAAAGACACATGTTTATTGGGTAAGAGATTCAGAAACCTGTTACATCAGTGACCTTTTTAAGAGTATTGGTGGTCGAGGCATGCCAGCACATCATGTCCGAAGTAGAGGACAAATCATTGTATATTAACCCTTCCAAACATAAAGTGTAATGCCTGTTAGGCCTCTCATGTTCCGGAGGCAGTAAACTCCAACTGGGAATACTGTTGCAACCCAGTGAAGAAAAGGCTTCCAGCTGTGAGTGGAGCCCTTGCGCGAAAAGGGCTCTCTAGCCCCATGATGAGGCAGGTTTGAACGCTTTCTGGAGGTTCACTGGTAGGAAAAGATGCTGTGGAATGGCGAACTCCACATGGCCTCAATAAAGAAATCACAGCCCAAGCCCTGCGAACTTTAGAATAAAGGTCAGACCATCTTTAGTGGAGAGTTGTGCCTATTTTTTTTTTTTTTTTTTTTTTTTTTTTACAGCTTTTGGCCGGGACTGCGTTTGAACCCATCACCTCCAGCATATGTGGCCGACGCCCTACTCCTTTGAGCCACAGGTGGGTGCTGCCTGTGCCTTTTTTGTTTTTTTGGACTTTTTTTTGCGACAGAGTCTCACTTTGTCCCCCTTGGTAGAGTGCAGTGGTGTCATAGCTCACAACAAGCTCAAACTCTTGGGCTCAAGTGATCCTCCTGCTTCAGCTTTTCATTTTTAGTAGAGATAGGGTCTTACTCTTGCTCAGGCTGGTCTGGAACTCCTGGGCTCAAGCAATCCACCTGCATTGGCTTCCCAGAGTGCTATGATTACAGGCATGAGCCACCACGCGCAGTCATGAACTTTCTAAAAACCAAAAATACTTTCTTGTACGATTTATGAAACGGAGCACCCAACCACAGGGCAAATCCTACCATGTGGACATACCTTCCAATCATGACCTGGAGTTTTATGTGACCTACCAAGTCATAGCACTGGGCAGTTACAGCAAACAATCCACTTTAAGATGAAACTGGTGTACTTGGGATTGAGCATGAGCAAGAGCAACAGCAGAGGACTAAAGGAAGTTGCATCAGCAGACAGTCGAGGCCCTCATGTAATATGCTGCTGTTTTATCAATGCCACTCCCTCAGGTCACACCTACAAATGTACTACTGGCCAGGCCATCTCCTGAGACCTACTGAAAAAGGGGGAAAAACCCAAACTTTCTTCACAAATAGGTTGCTTTTGTGAATGCAAGATGAAAACAAAGGGCACTGTCACATGGCTCTAGTCTGGTGGCACTGAAAGCCAGTCATAAGGGAGTATCTTCCCAATGGGTAGAGGTTCAAGTGGAGTATTTGGTCATCCCCTTATGTGGAAGAAGCAGCTTGAGTTTCTGCCTACTACTTATTAATGCCACCTGATCTTCACACAGTGGCCATAAATGAGCAAAATGGCCTTAGTCGGCAAGGACAAAAGCTATTTATAGGCTGAATAGCATAGGTTCCTATTTATCAAAGCTGATGTAGTATTTCTGTCACTTACCAAATGTCCAACCTTTAGAAACAAAGATCAAAACTGAGTTCCTGATATGACAGTCCCTCTTGGAGGCCAACTTGGCATGTGGTGTTAAGTCGTTTACAATGGGTACAGTTATAAACATGCCAGGTCTGAGTTTGGTTTGGGGGGGATTTATTGTCCACACCATCACTTTTTGAGGACCTACAGAGGATTCCATTGGCATGGCATAGAACTCTGGTGAGACAAGGGGACTGACTTTACAGCAAAGGAGATAGGAGAGTGGGACCAAGATCATGCCATCAACAGATTTTATTCATACTAAATTAACAAGAGGCTGCCTGAATAATAGATTGGAATAGCCTAAGTAGATTCAGCTTGGAGGTTTTTTTTTTTTTTTTTTTGATAGTCTCACTTTGTCACCCTCGGTAGAGTGCCATGGTATCATAGCTCACAGCAACCTCAAACTCTTAGGTTTAAGTGATTCTTTTGCCTCAGCCTCCCAAATAGGTGGAAACTACAGGTGCCCACAATGCCTGGCTATTTGTAGAGACGGGGTCTCACTCTAGTTCAGGCTGGTCTCAAACTCCTGAGCTCAAGTAATCCACCCACCTCAGCCTCCCAAAGTGCTAGGCTTACAGGTATGCACCACCATTCTTGGTAATTTTTTTTCAGAGTCTCACCCTGCTGCCCTGTCTACAGCACACTGGTGTCATCATAGCTCATTGCAACCTCAAACTCCTGAGTTCAAGCAATCTTCCTGCCTCAACCTCCTGAGCTGGGACTAGAAGCATGTATCACCATGTGGGGGCTAATTTTTCTATTTTTTATAGAGAGGGGTCTCGCTTTTGCTCAGGTCGGGTCTCAAACTCCTGGCCTCAAGTAATCCTCCCATTTTGGGTTCCCAAAGTGCTGGGATTACCATCATGCCCAGCTCTTAAAATATTTAAACAACACATTGTTGGTGAGAGCAAAAAGGTATGAGTAGAACATTTTTAAAACACTGCATATATTTATATATCATTAAACATTTTTAAGAGTATGTAATTTAAATTTTATATATTAATAGAGAAGCCTATGTTTATTATACAACACACACATATTACTTACCTATTCCCAATGATCACTAAAGCATTTGAGATTTGAAGTTAGCATAAGTATTGAGGGCAACTAAAGTTCTGGTAAACACAATTTATTTATAAGCATGACTAATACACAAATAATACACAAAGACTTTGATAATGACTTTTCTCATGAAGGACTTGAGACATTCTTCATCTGGTATGACTGAGTATATCTGTGTTTTAATCCAGTTCAGAGTTTCTTCTTATTGCTCAAGTCTTTTTTGTTACATGCTATTTTCCTAGTTTTCAAAATTGGCATACCTTTTTCTTGCAGAGAATTACTTTTTTCTGACAAATTATTTTTGCCTCTTTATTCTTCCTATACATAATACACATCTTCACACATATATACCTATTTGGTATAGGATTTTAAGGATACATCCCTCAAATGCCTACAAAATTAATGCTGCTTATTAATGGTAAAAAGCTGTTTGCAGGGGCCAAGTTCTGCTTTTCAACTTAAGTTGTGCATAACTGTGGTGGGCACAGGTGAACAGATGGGTATAATGTTGTTTCTTTACACAGCAAGGATTACTTCTTGGTTGGAATTTGTGGAAACACGATGCCATGCTTTTTGTGTAAAACCATTAAACATTACCTATAAGTAATACAGCTAAATAAAGGCTAAACTGACCTTTTGTGAAGCTGACCATTCCACCGTGACAAATAATGTAATCATAGCACATGGCTATGTACAGTACTATTTGTTATGCCACAGACTTTGAGACACAGAAGTCTGTAGTGGCCGTCATCTAAGGTAATTTGGGCCCAGTTATTATCTCTTGAGCAACCTACTCCATGACTGGCATTGTTTCACATCTTTTAACTTGGCAATCTCATGGCTTAAGTACAGGTAGGCCAGTGAATGTTTAATTTACATTCACTATTGGGCTTTAAAACCTTCCCATCTCCTACAGGAAGAGGCCCACCATTCTCACATTTCACCTTATTAATAAAACAGCATCAGAATGATTTCTGATTGAAAAGTGGAATATAAAACAATCTTTGGTCTCACAATCAAAACTACATTTTATAGAAACTGGTAACATTTAAATAAATAACATTTATCAACTAAGTATTTTAATATTTCCTGTAGATGGCAGAATAGTATTAACTACACATCCATCCTAGCAACAAAGTGCTTAAAAAATACCTCAAATTCTCATCTGATAACATGCAGTAATTTTACATTTACAGAATAAAGGGTTCCGGTTCAATGGTTTTAGATAAAAGTCTTAGACCTAAAGTCCTTTGTTTTCTGTTCCTCTTTCACATTCATTCGGGTTCTCTACAAATTATAAACATTACAATTAAGAACATCTACTTATGGTTCCATAAATTATTTTATTAGACACAATACTAAATGATGAATGCAAAAAAATCATTGGCTTCAAAACACTTAAGAGATTATACTGATTTGTACTAAAATGAACTTTTCTGCTACAATTGCATGTTTGTCATCTTGGAAAGATAAATATTCCTTTCATTTTTGAGTCACAAAATCACATTGTCTTCACTGCTGCTGTTTCTAGCTACCCTTAGAAAAATAGAGCCACCAACTTTGAATATGATAATACCTGCTGCCCTTAGCTAAAAGTTAATTAGGGTGCCTTTTGTTTTCTTCCCTAACACCTTTCAACTTCACTGCTTTTGATAATCACCAAATTCTTCTTATCCTGTACTTGTTATTTATCCACTTTTGACAAAGTATGTCACTTTCTATCAAGCAAACCAAATGTTTCCTATTTTCCCTGCTGAGGGATCTTTGAAGAATCCCACTTGCAAAGACACCTTGCTGCATTAAAGATTAAGTGTCCTTTTGTGAGCATGTCTGGAAACCAAACCAAAAGTGCATGCTGTCAGAGAATGAAAAAACAAAAACAGCACCCTCTGGGTAAACACAACCCCATAGGCATGTGGCCAAAATTAGGGGAAAACACTAATTCTAGGAGGTTCAATGCCAAGGCACACTGCTTGCTGCAGATAACCTGCATCATCCTCTTGGCTTGGTGCCCATCCACATAGCATAACTCATACACACTCTGTGTGGTCCTGTTAAAATTTATAGCATTGTTCCAAATAAACTGAAATCTAAGCACTGTTAAATGCCAGTGTTCAAAATAATAGTTCAAAAATAGTATAAGAATAAAGCTTAATAACTTTTAACTACTGGAAAGTTTAGATTGAGACTTTTTCTCCTTATTAAATACAACTAAGGCAAAATGATGCCAAGTAATTTGGAGGCAAAGAGTACCCCCACTGCAAATTGTAGACTATAAAGTCAAAGGATCATAGACCAATCATAAATATTTTTTAATTATTTGCAAAGTTTGGGAGAATAAAGATAACTGAGGGGAACCCTTACAAATAATTTTCCAAGTTTCATCTAGATTTTTAGAAGACTGCCTACAAAACTTGACATAGATTCACATACATATTTTGAAAAGCCAGTATTTATCATGGACATTGTCTACATGGTCAAAAGGAAAGCATATGAACTAATCCTATATTGAGAGTTATGAATGATTTCAAAAATTTAAGACTGGTAGGTAAAGGTAATTTTTTGTGAAAATTTATATAATATTAAATGGCACCATTTTTTTTACTGTGAAAAAATGTCATTTGCTGTAAATGCTTTATTTCTAATAAGAACATACTCAAATGCAAATGCCTATGTCCACAGATAAAAGTTGAAATTTTTCTTATTATTTGAATTTTCTCTTCTCCAAGTTATTGTATATACAAGTGACAGATCAAGGCAATTCTTCATATAAATTTCAAAACTATACCTGTAACTTAATGCCATCCTTTTTCATCCTGTAATACCAAATTAGGGGGTAAATTTGTCAATTTTTGAAGAAATTATTATCCAAGTTATTTACAAAAGTAATTAATAGCAGAAAATTTATATTCCATTTGGTAATCTGGTTAAGTTTTTTTTCATGGCTTCTAGTTATCCCTACACATAATTTAACCCATTAGTGACAAAACACTATAATGGGTCATCCTCAAGTGTCAATGTTTCTGGTAATGACTTCCAGAATTCAAATACAGAGCTGATATAAAGTTCACGTGCAATTTACTATGCTAAAATATTTTTCTTTTTGAGACAGAGTCTCACTTTGTAGCCCTCAGTAGAGTGCTGTAGCATTGCAGCTCACAGCAACCTCAAACTCTTGGGCTTAAGCGATTCTCTTGCCTCAGCCTCTCGAGTAGCTGGGATGAGAGGCACCTGCCACAAAATCCAGCTATGTTTAGAGATGAGGTCTCACTCTGGCTCAGGCTGGTCTTGAACCTGTGAGCTCAGGCAATCCACCCACCTCAGCCTCCGAAGTGCTGGGATTACAGGCATGAGACACCGCACATGGCCTGTTTTTTTTTTTTTTTTTTTTGAGACAGAGCCTCAAGCTGTCGCCCTGGGTGAGTGATGCAGCATCACAGCTCAGAGTAACCTCCAATTCCTGGGCTCAAGCATTTCTCCTGCCTCTGTCTCCCAAGTAGCTGGGACTACTGGCGCCTGACACAACGCCTGGCTATTTTTTGGTTGCAGCCATCATTGTTGTTTGGCCAGCCTAGGCTGGATTTGAACCCGCCAGCTCACGTGTATGTGGCTGGAGCCCCAGTCCGTAAAAGTATTTTAAATTGCGCATGAATTTTATGTCCACCCTATATAGAAGTTAACACTTTTTTTCCTTTGTCTGAAATTTAAGTTTTTAAAGCCAAAAATGTTGTTAACCAGGGGAACTTATTTTAATTGAAGAGGTAACTAGAATAACAAATTTGAAATGCTAAATTATTTATTTTCAAAATTTCACTTGAAATTGGTTTCCAGTAACATAAAGCAAGCTATAACTGTCAGGAAAAATCAGACAAGTCACATGTTTATTCTGTAATAGGTATTCAATTCAGTAGAAAATTGCAAACATTACCTTTATTAATATTTACATTTGGTTCTGTAAACAAAGTTGGCAAAAAAAGTCCTAAGAATTTTTTATACATATTTATAAAAATTTCAAGAATATCATCCTTATCACCTCTGAAAAGCACAATTTTTAAAGTCTAAAAGCCAGTAAATGTAGAAGTTGATGGAGAAGAGAAAAACATTGACAACAGATTATCTGAATTTTCTTCTTCCCAAATATCTAAAACATTGCAAATACCACTGTTTTCAGTGTAGCTTGTGAAACCCAAAAATTCTGATTTCTCTTCACTAGTCTGAAACAACTCCAGTAAAGACTGTACCGGGGAACTACAAATTCTGTTTTCTTCTTGTGTAATGAGAAAGTCCGTCCTTTTCTTATCTAATTCAGTATTTGGTTCCAGATTTTCTTTTTTATTTCGTCCTAGTGATATTTTCACTTTTCGATGGATTTTACCAGAAGGAAAACTATCCATATTCTTGACGTCACATTCATTGGGTTCCACAGGAGGAATATGGGACGGAGTCTTCGCCTGAATTGTTAGATGTTCTTGTGAACTGTTTATTGTTACCACACCAAAATCATGTCCATGTATTGAATGAAGGTCTTTTCCCGTCAAATCCTTTGCTGGAAAAAGCATAGTATTTGACTTTTGTTTTGGTTGTGATGCACTATTATCCATATTGAAATTAGAAACACAAATAGATGTCTGTAGCTTACATGAACGGCAATCTACTTTAAGTTCTTCTAAGTCATATTCACTTACAGTTATTTTAGGTTCACAAATGTCAAGATTGTATTCCTGTTTATTTTCATGTGGAGGTAGCTGTGGAAAATTCTGTTCTGGGTCATTTTCAACTGGATTTAACAGGGAACATTTATTAGTCATTTTCTCATTTGGTCCTCTGAATTCATTCAAAGGGGAAGGGATAGACTTTGAAATAAACACAAGTTTTTGTCCAGGTTCCTGGGTCTCTTTATACAGGAAATTCTGCTCCATCACCTCTATGTTATTTTTCCTGAAGTCTTTCTGAGAAATATATTGCAATTCTAGTTTTTCTTTTGGTTCAGTCTTTTTCAGGACACTTGCAGAAATGGGAGAAAGTGATCCAACACTGTATTTTATTCTTTATAGGAAAAAAAATTAAAATGATTGCTATCAAAACAAATTCCTGAATAGTTAGATATTAACTTAGTGAAAACACCTTTTAAACCTTTCATAAACCTATTTAACTTAGAAAATGTTACATAAATATCAAAATTGTAACATTTTGACAAATGTTTTAAAGTAATAAATCTTTACGGACAGAGCTGAAAATTCCAAGGTACAACTCCTCATCCACATTCTTCTCTTCTCTTCCAGAGATAACCAATATCCTGAATTTAGTGTTTAAAAACTAGTTCAATCAAGTAACCAAAGAAAGACGATAGTAAAGGCTTTGAGGCCTGCTGTTAATTTTGTTTTCAATATCCTGAAAATTTTCATTAAATTCCGTGCTGTCATTTACATTAATGCAGACTGAAAATTTTCAGTCTCCTCCTTTTAGTTAGCAATATGGAGAATGAGTATTTATTGGGAAACCTAAGGCAGGAAGGTATTTACAAATTTATATTTAAGGATAAATATTTAATATCAAAGTGAGCTAGAGGCTTAGCACCTGTGGCTCAATGGGCTAAGGCGCCGGCCACGTACAGCTGAGCTGGCGGGTTCGAATCCAGCCCGGGCCCACCAAACAACAATGATGGCTGCAACCAAAAAAAAAAAAAAAAAATGGCTGGGCGTTGTGGCGGGCACCTGTAATCCCAGGTACTTGGGAGGTGGAGGCAGGAGACTCGCTCGAACCCAGGACTTGGAGGTTGCTGTGAGCTGTGATGCCACAACACTCACAACCAGGGTGACAGCTTGAGGCTCTGTCCCCCCCCCCCAAAAAAAAGTGAGCTAGAAACTTAAGTTATCTTTACAGTTGCGTAGGTTTTTTTTTGCAGTTTTTGGCCGGGGCTGGGTTTGAACCCTCCACCTCTGGTATATGAGGCCGGCACCCTACTCCTTGAGCCACAGGCGCCACCCTATCTTTTTACACTCATATTTGACCTAAAACCTTTCTCTTCAAGGAGCACCTTGATATCAATGGGATGTTTGTTAGGCAATCCCGAATTATATACAAATAAAAGTTAATAGCTTACCAATTAAGTTTTATGTTACACCTGTCACAGACTCTAAGTCTGAGAAATATAGCAGACCTCCTTAAACTGACCTAATTTTCATAGTCCCGACATGTATCACATATACGTATCAGTACAGCAGGCCCAGTTCCTTAAACTGACCACCTCCATACATTGACCAGTTTGTTATACTACCTTGGGTAATCAACTTATTCACAATTTTGCCTGTCCCTTAGCCAGAATGGTTCCTTTTATGTTTATTGCATTACCTTTACTTATGATTCCTTTTAGAACAAAAAGGTGATAAAAAAATATGTGGCTCTTTATAAAAACAACTCCTGCTAAACCATAGTTATCAAGGAGGAGACTAAAAGTATTCAAAGGTTTGTAAGTACCTTTGGTAATGAGGACACAGGGAAGGGAAGAAGTTACTAGTTCTTAATTATACTTATATCCTGAAAATATATATTCCTTCTAAGAACATGCAGATTTTGGATTTAAGTTTAATAAAACGGCTTATTATAGTAGAATTTAAAACTTAGGTTGAAAAATTACCTTTTTTTTTCAGGTGTGTCTCTTTCATATTCCACAAAGTCAAAAACTAACTTAGATACAATGTCATCAACAACTTGATAATGGTTACTCTGGGCAAAGTTTCTGTGTTGCTCACTTAGAAGGTGCTAAGACAAAATAAAAAAGCTTATGTCATAAAAAATTGTATGTTAAAAGCAATAGATGCCTTTTTGTTCAGATTAACATTTTCATACCCTCAAATTAGGTTTTTAATAACTACTCAAAATAAAATATATTTATTTTTTGTTTTTATTTTTTGAGACATGGTCTTTCTCTGCTATATAGGCTAAAGTGGCTAGAGTGCAGTGGAACATTCACAGCTCACGGTAGCCTCAAACTCCTGAGCTCAGAGGATCTTCCTGCCTCCGCTTCCTAAGTAGGTAGACTGTAAGTGTGTGCTACCATGCTTAGCTTAGCTTAAATTTTTTTGTGGAAACAGGATCTTGCTATCTTGCCCAGACTGATCTCACATGAAAATACTCTTTATTAGACTTTAAAGGATATTAAGAAGCAAAATAAAAATAACTTCTGAGAAACTAGTAAAACTACAGTCTTTCATTTTTCATTGAGAGAAGTTACTTATTTGTATTTAGTACGGAACAGAAAAGAATGAGCTCTGTTATAAAAATATATATTCATGTTCTGGAAAGGAAAACAAATTCATTTTTTACTCATCTTTTAGCTCTTGATTACTAGTCATTTTCTCAGTTGTGCCTTCTATGACAATCATTCTCGGTTATTATTTATTACTATTGTGCCTCATACTTCACCTTTGTGACACTTGCAAATACATATTTTATATCTTTTCTGCCAGACCTTAAGATGTGTAAGGGCAGAGAATGTGTGCCTTTGTTTGTTGACTTACTTCCAATACTATAAGATTTAAAAAACAAAAAACATTTAATTTTTTTCTTAGTAACTTTGACATAAATGAAAACCTAAAAATATGATCTTAAATTTCCACCCAACACCTACTCTTAGTAATTTTCCTTCTTTGTGGCAACCAATGCCCAAATGTTTTTTTTAGCACCAACATTTTCTGAGCATCAAATTAGGTCCACAAACTAGTATTAATGAAAGCATCCATTCTCAATTATTCTGTTGGTACAATGTAAAGCAAAATTTCAGGACCAATCAGTAATTTTAATTTTCAAAATGATTTTTTGAGAAGGGGAAATAATTTTGGAGATAGCTCTAGCTTCCAGTTAAAAGCAATTTTAAACCAACCACATTTGTATCCTTTATGATAGAAAGGAAACATACAAAACACCAAATTTAGGTTATACTATGTAAATCAAACTTCAATTTAGAGTCTCAGGACAAATTATACATATATATATATGTAGAGAGAGAGAGACAGAGAGTCTGAGAGACAGGGTCTCACTCTGTTGCCTGGGTATGAGGGAAGCAGCATCACCATAGCTCAAACTCCTGGGCTCAAATGATCCTCCTGCCTCAGACTCCTAAGTAGCAGGGACTACAGGTACATACCACCACACCTGGTTAATTTTTCTATTTTTTGCAGAGAAGGTGGTCTTCTTATGTTGCCCAGGCTAGTCTTGAACTCCCGGACTCAGGCAATACACTCACCTCAAGCTTCCCAAAGTAGTAGGATCAATGTGAGCCACCAGGTTTAACCTGATTATTATTTTATCCTGTGACCTACCTCGACCTGCACTGCCGTCCCACAGAATGTAACCTTCACAGACACAGGAAGTTTGTCTCTTTTGTTCAATGCTATTCACCCACAGTAATGATCAGTACACAGTAAGTATTCAATAAGTATTTGTGGAAGGGATAAAAATGATTTTTAAATATTCATTTATCCCTTTGAGTTCTTAAAATTTAAGATGATTCCATAAAAGAAGAAATACACACTACTTACAATTATCAAGTTGCAAACCACTATCAGAATAAAATTTAAATGGCAAATAATATTTTAGAAACATCAATCCCTTAAACATAAAATCACATTTACAGTTTCAAGATCTTCATATTTCAGCAAGCAACATTCACAATATCCTTTTTTTTTCTTCTCTTTCAACTGGAGTTGAATTGGGGTTCCACCACATTTATCACCATCCGTTTGGATTCTGATGATAGAAATACATGGTAAAAAAATTGCTAAACCTAAGCAATCATTTTTAAAAGTTATTGTCCTAACTTATACAGAATCTGCCACAGTGTGCACAGAGATTTGTACCAGTAAATATTTTTCATCACATTTCATTTTAAGAAATTCAGAAGCAAATGAAGAATATAATGAATATTCTAGAGAATTTTTTAGGTCAAGAGAAATCACACATTATTTACAAATATTTTATGTTATCACCTCCAAATCTATCTAAAGTATCTAAAAATGACACTTAAAACCGATTCAGACTTCAAATCCAGAGTGGGAGATTAAAAATATATAGGAGAAAAGTAAGCGGACTAATAATTAGAAACAGAAACTACCATCGCAGCATAAAATGGACTATTACAAATGTTTACTTTATTATTTATTTGTTTTCAGAGACAGTCGCCTCACTTTTGTTGCCCTTTAGTAGAGTCCCCGTGGCATCATAGCTCACAGCAACCTAAAACTCTAGGGCTGAAGCAATTCTCTTGCCTTAGACTCCTGAGTAACTGGGACTACAGGTACCCACTACAACGCTCAGCTATTTTTAGAAATGAGGTCTCACTCTGGCTCAGGCTGCTCTCAAACCTGTAAGCTCAGGCAATCCACCCGCCTCAGTCTCCCAGAGTACTAGGATAACCGGCCTGCGCCACCATGCCCAGCCTACAAATGTTTGTTTAAAAAGAAAAACCACTTGATATTCTAAATAACATTACCTCTAAAAATAAAAATTCAAACCAACCTTAGTTTAACCTGAGTTTGCTTCTGGATGCTAGATGGCTTATCTACATCAAATGGACTGCAAGGCTTCTGAATAGAATAATTTATAAAAGGCATATTGGTCAGCTGAAGATAAAATGGCCTATAAAGTCTAAAAGAATAAAAAGACAATATGATGAAAGGAAATAAGTTTTGAAGTTTTACATTTGAAAATCATATAATTCACCTAGAATCTGAAATAAGCAACATATCAGTTAGGTTTCCTTTAAAAAACAACTTCTACGTTTAAATTTTTAACATTTAAAAATCAGATTTCTAAACTGTGGCAAAATACACATAAAATTTACTATCTTAACCATTTTAAGTGTACACTTTAGTTGTATTAAGTATTCATATGTCTGTGGAACTGATGCCACCACCATCCATCTCCAGAACTCTCTTCATCTTGGAAAAACCAAAACTGTGTACCCATCAAATGGTAACTCTTCTTTACCTCTCCCACCTCGTAACTACTATTCTACTTCCTGCTCTTATGAATTTGACTATCCCAGGGGCTTCATATAGCTGGAATCATGTAGTATTTCTTCCTCTTATTTCACTTAGCATAATATTGTTCAAGGTTCATTCATTTTATAGCACATGTCAGAATTTCATTCTTTTTTAAGGCTGAATAATATTCCATTGAGAGAGTATATATGCTCATATATATTCCCCCATTTGTTTTGTCTATTTGTTTGCTGATGGACTTGGGTTGTTTCTACCTTTTGACTATTATGACTTTTCTTAATAATAGCCACCCTAATGATAGTGAAATCATATCTCATTGTGGTTGAGATTTGCAATTCCCTAATGATTAGTGACGCTGACTGTCTTTTTCATATACTTGTTGGCTGTTTATATATCCTCTTTGGAGAAATGCCTATTCAGTGCTTTGCCCACTTTTTAATCAGGTTGTTTAATCCCTTTTTTTCTGTGTCACATGGTAGATGCATAGAAATTTGTAATTTTGATATAGTCCTACTTAATTCTTTTATTGCCTGTACTTTTGGTGCCATATATAAGAAATCACTGCCAAATCCAGTGTCATGAAACTTCTGCCCTATGTTTTCTTCTAGGAGTTTCATGTCCCTTATCCATTTTGAGTTAATTTTTGCATATGATGTATCATTCCTTTGCATATGGACATTTATGGAAAACTGCCTTTTCCCTACTGAATGATCTTCATATCCTTGTCAAAAATCTTTTGACCGTACACAGAAAGGCTTATTTTTGGGCTATCTAGTCCATTTCACATATCTATGTGTCTATCCTCATGCCACTACCAAATTATTGTGATTTCTGTAGCTTTATAGTAAGTTTCGAAATCAGTAACTATGAGAATCTAATTTTGTTGATAGTACTGACATCTTAACTATATTAAGTCTTCGAATCCATGAACATGGGATATCTTTCCACTTTTTGGTTTCTTCTTTAGGCCTCATTTTGAATTGCCTTTTCTTCTTAACAGTAACACATTTCACAAAAAGCTTTCAACACACCTTTCTCAGCATGAGTAACCAAGATAATTAACCACATATATCTAAATGAGTAACTGGAAAAATCAAGATAAAGTAATCTAATTCTCTCATGCCAAACTCATTTATCTAAATCTGTAGCCTTCACTAAAATTATCCTACAAAATTGCAGAGTTGAGTTTTAGGAATGTACTGTGTTAGATGTTATACTCAGATTTTATATTTCTAAATAAAATCTAATTTCTTTCTCACAAGTGTAGAAATAATCTTTAAGTAGTAGTTATAAATCGTTTGGTGCTGTGTTTAGCCAGACAATGCTTATTAAAGGAGCTAGTTTAATTAGTTAGGAAACTTTCTTCTTTAATACTTAAATCAGTAATCTTAGACTTAGATACTTACTGGCTCGTATCTTCCACCTTTACAAAAGGTTTTTTGAGTCTTCCTGCTTGAGAACACAGAAAACATGATATTAGATGCTTACAAATCCAAGAACTTTTATTCTAACTAAAAACACTAAAACAAACAAACAAACAAACAAAAAAACACTATGGCCAAAAAAACCTCAAAAAAACAAAAAACAAAATAATTATGTATCCATAATTTAAAGTTTAAAGTTTTAAGCCACATGTGAAGTACTTTCCATTATCACCCCATGTCCCAAAATAACAGAACCTATCTATATTCCAAGATTCCTAAACTTAATGGAACTCTCAAATGAACAGGATTTTAGATCATAAATTGGAATAGAAAACTTATTTCCGTTAACCTCTAATTGTAACATTTCCTCTGATTGTAAGTGTAAGCAACAAATCACAGTAGTATTAATAATACCTGTGACTTTGATACCAATGGAAACATATTTTCATCTCGTGTAAGTTATTACAGATATCTCAAAGCATCATTAAAAGCTAATTCAAAATGATAGCTATCAGAACCACCACTAGAAACTTGTTTCCAATGCATAATACAAATTTTATCACTATTTTTACATTAAAAACTACTCTGAAAACTAAATTTCAATATAAATGATGTTCTTAGCAATCTAATAATTCTTAATTTTTTTTTTTTTTTTTTGAGACAGAGCCTCAAGCTGTGACCCTGGATAGAGTGCTGTGGCATCACAGCTCACAGCAACCTCCAATTCCTGGGCTCAAGCGAGTCTTTTGCCTCCGCCTCCCAAGTAGCTGGGACTACAGGTGCCCACCACAACGCCCGGCCATTTTTTGGTTGCAGCCATCATTGTTGTTTGGCGGGCACGGGCTGGATTACTGGATCCAGAACCGGCCAACTCAGGTGTACATGGCTGGCGCCTTAGCCCACTGAGCCACAGGCGCCAAGCCTTCTTAATTTTTTTTTGAGAAAGAGTCTTAAACTATCGCCCTGGGTAGAGTGCTGTGATGTCATAGCTCACGGCAACCTCAAACTCAGGCTCAAGTGATCCTCTTGCCTCAGTTTTTCTTTTTTAGTAGAGATGGGGGTCTCACTTTTTTTTGCGCAGGCTGGTCTCAAACTTGTGAGCTCAAGCAATCCACCCACCTCTACCTCCCAGAGTCCTAGGATTACAGGTGTGAACCACCACGCCCAGCCTAAACAAACATTTAAAAACATTATTCTAGACTATCATATACGGGATCCATGTTCTAAAAAAGACCAAGAAACCCCTGAATAAATCATTTAAAGCGCTGTTTAAGTCATTTTAGGTCTTTATATGATTTATTTTCCAAAAGTAAATCGAACACACTTAAAGGTATCAAAATACTTACTTCTTGTTTTTTGTGCACCAATACCAACTCTTTTCCCCTAAAAAAAAAAAAAAGGTAAAAAATCTGGGTTTGAAAGTACAGTGAAAACAGCAACTGCAATTGTTCAGTCATGCAGAAAACATTTTATCAAACTTGTTTTTCTTTTTTTTTTCCCATAGAGACAGAGTCTTACTTTATCGCCCTTGGTCGAGTGCCATGGCGTCACAGCTCACATCAACCTCCAACTCCTGGGCTTAGGCAATTCTCTTGTCTTAGCCTCCCGAGTAGCTGGGACTATAGGCGCCCACCACAACACCCAGCTATTTTTCTGTTTTGCAGTTCGGCCGAGGCCGGGTTTGAACCAGCCACCTTCAATATATGGGGCCAGCGCCCTACTCGATGAGCCACAGGTGCCACTATCAAACTTGTTTTGTTAAGAAAAAATTTTGCAGTACCCCATGATTGCATTTATGTACACAACCATGATTTAATAAAAAAATAAATAAAATTAGATATTTGAAGAAAAAAAAAAACTTTGCCTTTTAGAATACTCAACCAAAGAAATTAAGTAATGATCATTCAAGAATAAAAATCTTAACTACACACAACTACTAGAGGGACTCTACCTAACATATGCAAATATTGTAACTTAGTTGTTCATATCCTCACATTAATTTGAAATAGAAAAATAAATATTTAGAATACACCAAAAAAATATATATATATAGTAACCATTAGTGTAGAATTAAACAGTACAATCTCAGTTTTATAATACACCCAACAGAATAACTTGCAGTCTAGGTATAACCATTTTGGCCTTCATAGGAAATCAACTAATAATAAAAAAGCACAGTTGATTAAATAATCTAAAAAGAGTTATGTAAGATAACTTTATACCTTATTCAGAAAAACTTTTGTGTTAAACTCAGTATCAAAATTATTCAAAAATTTATTAGTTTGTCAATTTAAGCCAAGAGGAAATAAATCCAACATAGGCAATCAATGCCACTTACTGGAACTAAAAACAACATTCAATAAACAGCTACCTGAAGAATTCAAAGTAAAATAAGCAGGTAGATTATGGAAGGCAGCCAAAAGTAAGACCTCCAGTCATAAAGCTGGCAGCAGTGGCAGAGTCAGCAACTAAAAATCCTACACAAATGTCATTATTTTCACTGAAGAACCAGGAAAGAAGTTTCGGTAGTCTTACCGAAGGGAATACCAAGGGAATTCTTATATTATTTCTCTTCTCCCATATTTCTGCCCTAAGGGTGAGCCCCAGTTAAGAGAACTGCAAATGAAATACAAAGGTAGCACGAGCAGCTAAAAGGGAGAAACTTCTGACCAGAGAACTGGGCTAAAAGAAAGTAATGTCAGAAGGAAAGTTGGAATTTCAAGAATGAAGGAATAGTAGAAGAAAGAGTAAGACAATCTTCTTCCTCCTAAGCTCTTTAAAATATGTGACTTTCTTTTTTTCTCTTTGAGACAGTCTCACCATTTCGCCCTTGGTAGAATACTGTGGTGTCACAGCTCACAGCAACCTCAAATGCAATCCTTTTGCCTCAGCCTCCCAAGTAGCTAGGACTACAAATGCCCGCCACAACGCCGGACTATTTTGTTGTTGTAGTTGTCATTGTTGTTTAGCAGGCCAGGGCCGGGTTCAGACCTGTCAGCCCTAGTATATATGGCTGGTGCCCTAACCATTGAGCTACAAGCGCCAAGCCAAAAAATGTGTGACTTTTCAAGCAAAAGTTGAACATTGTCAGGTAGAACTTTCTTTATAAGCACATGTAATAAACACACTATAATGTAAAGGTTGGGGAATAAACACTATAATGTAAAGGTTGGTGTGGAAAAGTAAAAGGGCTTGAATAGCTTTAAGGTTTCTACATTTTATTTGAAGGTCAAATATTAATTGTAAATAGACCACACAAGGTTATGCATGTATATCATTCCTGTAACAATCATTAAAACAAAACAACAGGGTGGTGCCTGTGGCTCAGTGAGTAGGGCCCCGGCCCTGGTCATGGCCAAACTGCAGCAAAAAATAGCCAGGCATTATGGTGGGCGGCTGTAGTGCCAGCTACTAGGGAAGCTGAGGCAAGAGAATAGCTTAAGTCCAGCAGCTGGAGACTGCTGTGAGCTTTGACACCACAACACTCTACCCAGGGTGATCAAGTGAAACTCTGTCTCTAAAAGAAAAAAAAAACAAGGGTGGTGCCTGTGGCTCAAAGGAGTAGGGCACTGACTCCATATGCCGGAGGTGGTGGGTTCAAACCCAACCCCAGCCAAAAGCTGCAAAAAAATAAAAAATAAAATAAATAAATACTTCAAGTTAAAAAAAAAAAAAAAGGAAACAACCCCCTACAGTCTAACTGAAGAGGTAAGAGTAAACAAGCCAATAGATAAATCTTTAAACAATCAAGAAGGCACAAAAGTGGGAAGCAGAGTAATAAAATACAAAAGACGTCAACAGAATACTAAATAGTAAATTAGTAGGCCTGATCCAATCACAATCATAATTACATTAAGTAGAAATCACTTAAACATAACCAATTATAGATAAACTACCAAATCTGATGAAAATATGATCTATAAGAAGTCCATTTGAAATATATAGATATGTTAAATGTAAAAGGATGCAAAAAAAGTAGATCATGTAAATATTAATCAAAAGAAAGCTGGAGTGCCTATCTTACCACAGAGCTAACTTCAAAACAAAAAAGTTAATAGGTACTGAGAGGGCATTATAGAAAAATAAAAGGGTCAACTCACTAGGAAAACTTAAGAATATTAAGTATGTACACACCATACAACATGCTTTAAAATGTTAATATGTGAATCAAAAAATTGTATTAGAACTAAAAGGAAAATAGACAAATCCACAATCGTATGTGGTAACTTCAAACTCCTCTCTCTCAGCAGTACACAGAACAAGACATGAACTCGTTATGGTTAAGAAAGATGTGAACAACACTATCACCCAAGTTGACTTAACCTCTAAGGAACACTCCACCTGAAGCAACACAAAGTACATTCTTTTCAAGTGCACACAGCACATTCACCAAGATAATCTTTATTCTGGATAATAAAACAAACCTTGACAAATTTTTTAAAAGCAAAATCATACAAAGCACGTTTTGTGTGACAAAAATATAACTAAATCAAAAATTGGTAATGGAAAGATAGTTGGAAATCCCCAATTATTTGGAAATAAATGGTATAATTCCAAATAACTCATAGGACAAAAAGGTCATTCATAAGAGGAATTTAAAACTACTTTTAATTAAATGAAGATGAAAATCTAACATACCAGCAACAGGAACTATTGTTCATTGCTGGTGGGAATGCGGAATGGCATAACTACTTTAAAAGACATTTTGGCATTTCCTACAGAACTTAAGCATTCTTGCACGATCCAGCAGTCACAGTCTTTGGTATTGTACCTAAATGAGTCTAAAATTTATGTCCACAAAAAACCTGCACATGAATGCTTACAGGAGCTTTAGGCTTAACTGCTAGAACTTAGAAGCAACCAAGATGTCCTTCCATAGAACATATAAACAATTCCAGACAATGGAATATTACTCAGCACTTAAAAAAAAAAAGAGCTATCAAGCCATGAAAAGTAATAGTATTAAGGGAAAGAAGCCAATTTAAAAAGGCTACATAGGCTCGGCGTCTGTAGCTCAAGGGGCTAAGGCGCCAGCCAGGTACACCTGAGCTGGCGGGTTCGAATCCAGCCCGGGCCCCGCCAACAATGACGGCTGCAACCAAAAAAAAATGGTTGGGCATTGTGGCAGGCGCCTGTAGTCCCAGCTACTTGGGAGGCGGAGGCAGGAGACTCACTTGAGCCCAGGAATTGGAGGTTGCTGTGAGCTGTGATGCCACAGCAGTCTACCAAGGGTGACAGCTTGAGGCTGTCTCAAAAAACTAAAATAAAATAAAAAATAAAAAGGCTACATATATGATTTCAACTATATGATACTATGGAAAAGTTAAGTTAAAACTATGGAGATAGTAAAGGATCAATACTGTATTTTGCCATGTATTATGCACTGCTGCATATACTTTTTTGGCCCAAATTTTCAGGAAAGAAAAATCTTTTAATTTTTTAATTAAAATTATTTGTTTATAATTAGGTACTTTTCTTGTGTTATAAAGGAATCGTAGAATTTTCTTACATAAGAAATTTTATATAACAAATTACAAAATACAAAAACAGAAACGAGCTATAAGAATTTTATCTCCCAGTACCAAATTTATAATATTCATGCATCATAGTACATCGTCACTAACAGAAGTACTGTCTTCTTCATCTTCTACATCACCACTGTCTTCTGAAGAGTCACATTCCTCATCCCAGTAAATTTCACCATCCTGAGTTCCATGCACAGTATTGCTGATACAATGTTTTAAGTGATTTCCCAACCACTTCCTTCTTGACAATGTTCCATGATCTTAAGATCCAATCACAAACCTGGGAGATGGATGCTTTCTCAATTCTGCCTGTAGATGTTAAGGCATTACCAGCTAACTACATCCACAGCATCCACTCTCTCTTCATTAAGGGCTAAAGGGCTTGTTTATTGACACATCAAGAGGTTCAAGTTAGCTGGGTAGGCCACCAGACAGCAAAGCAAGTTAGGTGTTCAAGTCCACTACAATTGCTTTTGCAATTTGTGTAACATGGGTTTTGAAGTGATCAAAAATAAGCAAAGGTGGTTTTTTAAGTAATCTGTCCAGGCCTTCATGATCTGACTTTGTTAAATCAGACTTTTTAATGTCTTCTTCATGCATTCATTCATCCTTTCAAATACACATGGACAATCATTCCACTTAAGAGTCTTTTTTTCCAGAAATGTTTTTCTTTTAAAGATGATCATAGGTAGCTTTGTCTCACCTGCACAATAGGACAGAACAACAGTGAAATGCGTTTTCTCATATCCACTCATTTTAAAGCAACAGTCTTTGCTCCTTTGACATCCATAATTCTGTTGGATGGCACACCAAATCTGAGTGGGACCTCATCCATATTGGCAATGTGGGACAGCTTTGTTAGTCTTTTGAAGACTGACGACATAAGAATGAAATTTCAAAACATGATTCTCAGAGGTTGCTTGAAGGTTTTGGGCAAGTTTTCTTCATGACCTCATGCTCAAATTTTCTCCCTTCATAAGGTTAAAGCACTGTTCAGGTGTCCCTGAGAAATTATTGGTGTTTTTTTCTCATGCAATCCTTTTACTTTCTTACTATCATCTTGGTTGAAACAGAGATCTCGGTTTGACGCTGCTCCAGAATTCAGATCTTCACCTCCTGCTCCACCTCTGGCCACTTTAGAGGTTTCCCTCCCATTGCCTTCTTCTGCCTTCTGGACAGATTACTTAAAAATGCTTCTTCCTGTTGTCTCCACAATCTGATGACACTCTGTGGGCAGAGGTCCAAAGTGTCTCTTGGCAGCTCTGCTGTCATCTTCTTTGGCATATTAATAACTGTTACCTTAAAGCCTGCAGTGTACAAAAACCATTTCGACATTTTTCCTAGGGAATTTCCAACAATTTTTGCAAAAATATCAGCTAGATTGCTAATTTTTGCCTGAAGTGTATAAAAAGAAACATTGTTCTTTGTTGTCCAAAAATGCTTTCATTCCAAAATTGTCAAAAGTTCAACAAAACTGATTACCTTATTCCAAGTTATTATTTTGCATGCAGATATCATTATTGCTTTCTAGAGTTACAATATTAACACAAGTATAAATCGAAGAATTAAAAAACATTTCTACAGATACAGAATTAGTACTAACAATGATGCACATCCTTACTTTTCCCTAAAAAATTTGGGCAAAAGGTGCTCATTATAAAATATGTTAGTTGTCAGGGGTTGCAGGGGAGGGAAAAACAAGCCAAAAATGGAGACTCTTTAGGCAGTGAAACTATTCTGTATGATATCATAACGTTGGATACATGTCATCATCATACATTTCTCAGAACCCATAGAACGTACAACCACAAAAGTGAACACAAATGTCAACTATGGACTTTGGGTGATAATGATGTGCCAATGAAAGCTCATCAGTTATAACTATCATTTTGGTGTGGGATGTTAATGGTAACAGAGGATGTACATTTGTTGGAGAAAAGGGTACATGCAAAATCTCTGTACCTTCCACTCAATTTTACTTTGAACCTGAAACTTCTCTGAAAATTAAGCCTATTAAAAAAAAAATCCAACATAAAATGTGTGAGATACAGTTAAAGAAGAACTTAAAGTCATAAATGTTCAAAGAAAGGTCTCAAATCAATGATCCAAGTTTCTCATAGAATAAACTACAAAGAAAATTAAACCCAAAATAAATAGAAGAAAAGAAATGACAGAAATCAGCAAAACTGAAAATAGAAAGAAGAGAAAAATCCATGAAACTAAAAGCAGATCCTTGAAAAGATTAAACTCTAGCCAGGCTGACCAAAAGAAAGAAAAAAGTAGACACAAAATAACAGTATATTGGGAATAAAAAGGGGACATTATAGAAACCCCAGACATTTAAAAGGTTAATAAGAGAATATCACAAATAACTCTTGCCCATCAATTCAACAACTTAGACAAAAACTGACAAATTTGGTACCGAAGAAATAACCTGAATTGTCTTATAGTTAATTAAGAAATTGAATTCATAGTTGAGAATCTTTCAACAAAGAAAACCCCAGACTAGTAAATTCTATTAAACATTTAAGAAACAAAAGTGATTTTATAAAAACTTGTCTAGAAAATGGAAATGGGAACCCATCTCAGCATAAAGATAGCATTAAACCTGGGTACTAAAACCAAAGACATGAAGAGACCAACATTCCTCATGTACAAATATGAAAAAGATCCTCAATGAAATAAGCCACACAGCACATTAAATAAAGGAATGGAAAAAATACATTTATCTATATTATTTTTAAGATTAATATTAAAAAGAAGTTTTTAGAATCCAATTAACATGTTGAAATTTACATGTATTTAGTGTGCACAAGATTTATACATGTCCATTCAAGCCTCTTACATGAAATTTCATTAAAAACTTTTATATTTTTATATTTGGCAAACCAAAACTTTTCCAGAAACATTCCTTTTTCATATCCTAAAATAAAATTTTCCAGTATGAGAATGAATTTAACAAGTTATACATTCTGGACTACAGAGGTATTTACAAAACAATTTATTGGAATACCAGAAACATAATGCACAGGCTTATCTCTACATATTCTGGCAATATGTTTTCTACTTGGCAGGAATTATAGATACATATAAATAAAACAAAGTTGATCACTTTTTAAAATTAGTTTAAGAATTAAAGAAGACAACATACCACATCTTTTACAGACGTACTTGATTTCTTCAATAAATACAACTCTTTTTTCTTTTGTTCTATGTAGTATCTAATATCTTAATTGAAAAAAAAAGTTTAAGATTAGCAATTTTACCCTTGGAGTTAAAGAGTGATATTTTCTTAAAGTTGTAGTGAATTTACATAAAGAAATTACCATTATAGGTATTGCCTATGCCATGATTTGAATGTCTACCCCCTTCAAAAATCATGTTGAACATTACAAAGATATGGGCCCTTTAAGAGGTGATTCATGCATTTATGGGTTAATGGACTAATGGCTTATCATGAGATGAATGAAGACTGCTGTCTTTATAAGAACAATGATCTGTGCTAGCACACTCAGCCCTCTCTCTTACCATGTGATACCCTGCACACCTCAGGACCCCCATAGCAAGAAAGCCCTCACCAGATGTAACCTCTCAACCTGGAATTTCTAAACTTCCATAAATGTTAGAAATAAATTCCTTTTCTTTACTCAGTTTCAGGTATTTTGCTGTAAAAACAGAAAACAGACTAACTTTGCTATCAAAATTTTCACTATACAAAATCAGGAACCAAAGGATAGACGTGGGTACTTATAATATTGTCAAAGAACAAACACAAAATCCTTACCATCAATATGAAGAATTTTTACTCCCCATGATAAGGCATTGGATAATATACTATTTGAAGGAATAAAATCCTGTTAAAAAAAAAAAAGTTTTAGAGATTTTCTAGGAAATTACTATTTAAGATGAACTAAATTTTAATAGACGATTATTTAAAGCTTAATGTCACCATGGTGTTTATTCATAAGAGACTCTTTTGGAAGTACAATAGCAGAAAGAACATTGAGATTTTCTTCTGGAATTAAAAACAAATCAATCTCACTTAATTATATATATGTTCTTGAGAAGATTCACAAGTTTCCAGTAATATGCATATTTTAAAAGGCCACAAGATGGGGATGTTTCTCCATGAAAAGTAAATTTTGTTCTTTGTAAAATAAAGGCTGAAATTTAGGCTTTTCCTAAAAACGAGGAAAAGAAGATTTAAAGAACATCTATAATTTCCAGTTGAGTTTTTAATAACAAAATGTGCAGCATGAACTTTTTAAAGATCCTACTTACATGGTCCTTGATAGCTTTTTCAACTAATAATTTTCCTCTGCTTAAACACACCTATGGACAAAATAAAAAACAAATAACTGAAGAAAAGGTTAAAAAGGTAAATTTGCTAAAGTAAACAAATTTTTGTACAAGTCTTTATGGCTACCAATGCAATGATATATGGTCAAAAGACCCAATTTCTTCTGGGTCTCATCTCCTATTAAAAAGTGTTTTTGTTTGTTTTGTTTTGATGCAACTAGATTCAACTTAAAGAGATCCAAGAGGTCAGTTTTTAGTGCGTTCTACTTAACATGAAAAATAAAATACCTAGGTACCACTGGAGTTATTTACAATTAGTTTACATTTTACTTTTCTATTAAAGGTTTAACAAAAATAAACTATACATTTTCAAATATTATTTCACTTTTAAAATATAATACTAGGAAAAGTAGTTAAAATGCTATAAGCAAAAATTAATTTGGACCATTACTACTGAATTGTCTCATTGCTCCAAAAGAGCATTAACTAAAAGAATAGAATGCATGCGCCTTCTTTGGTCTCTTCCCTTTCTTTTGATTTTCTTCTATGTATTGTGTATCTATTTTCAAGAGATATCTCCTCTACAACTCATTTTTCCTACTTGTTTTCCCCTCATTTTGTTTTTCAAATGGCTATAATAGGTAAGTTGAGGAAGACATTTTAAAATGATGATTTAATTATATTTCAATTTTAAAAAATGAGATGATCTCTTAATCTCTTCCCCTCCCCACACCCAAATAAATCAATTTGTCCTTCCCTGTATCTTCCTTTATTGACAATGGAGTGACAGGTACATGATGCTTATAATTATAGAATTGGGATTGGTAACTTTATGCAGAAGGTCAAATATAATATGCATTTTAAACTTTGTAAGTCATATGGTCTCTATCATAGCTATTTAATTCTGCCCAAAGCACCAAAGCAAACAAATACCTAAACAAATAGGTAAGGTCTGCCCCAATAAAACTTTATGGACAATGAAATCTGAATTTTACACAATTTCTACTTTTCACAAAATATTCTTTAGATGTTTTTCCCCACCCACTTTAACATGTCAAAAACCATGCTGAGCTTGCAAGCTGTACAAAAACAGGCAGAAGGCTAGATTTGGCCTGCAAGCCACCATTTCCTTAACCCCTGCTCTGAAGTAAAAAAAGGTTTCTGGCTGGGCACTATGGTTCATATCTGTAATTATAGCACTTTGGGAGGCCAACATGGCAGGAATGCTTGAGGCCAGGAGTTTGAGGTTGTAGGGAAATATAATATAGTCACCATATTCTATCTTAAGCAATAAAGCAAGGCCCTTAAAAATAAAATTTAAAATATCAAAAGTATTTCTATTTCTCCTTTAAACAATTATCTACTATTAACCTTTTAGTTGTAAATTACTCTAAAAAGTAAAAGCCATCCTTAAATGCAGTTATACCTGGTATAATGACTATATAAAGTACCAGTAAAAAAAAGAATCAGGCTCTGTGCCTATACCACAGTAGTTAAGGTGCTGGCCACATGCACTGAGGCTGGTATGTTCAAACCTGGCCCGGGGCCAGCTAAACAATGACAATTCCAACAAAAGATAGCCGGGTGTTGTGACGAGCGCCAGTCCCAGCTACTTGGGAGGCTGAGGCAAGAGAATCGCTTAAGCCCAAGAGTTGGAGGTTTCTGTGAGCAGTGAACACACCTACAGACAAAAAAAAAAAAAAAAAAAAAAAACAACAAAAAACTGAAGAGACTGTGTTCCTAGACCACAGCACTCTACCAAGGGTAGCATAGCCAGACTCGGTCTCCAAAAAAAAAAAATCACCTTTCTAAAAGACTGCTGTCTACCTTACTACTTAAAAGCTACATATAATGTCACTTTGTAAATGTTCTAGCCAAGTGAACTCTACTGCTAGCCTATTATTGAAAAATCATGAGAACCTCAGGTTGAAGCCTTTTTGAGAGCTCAAAGCATATTTAAGAGACTTACTGTGTCTGGTGACTTAAATGAACTTCCATCATGACTGGGATGAGGTGATGTGGTTTCTGCAGTATATGCAGATTCTGGACTTGGTACAGGAGAAATTCGACCCAAGGTCTGTGCAAATTTAGCCTCCTTTTTATTTGAAATAAGATAACTGATATCTTTGCTGAGAAATTCTTCAACTCGCTAAAAGGCAAAAAAAGTATTTTTAAGTCATAAAAACCGTATGTTAGAAACAGTATAAAATTCTAATCTGATGCAACTTAATCATCCTATCAATTGGTAATTCTTATGCTATATTTTTCTAGATCTAGATTTCTGAGGAACTGTGAATCAGGGTTTTAATAACAAAAAAAGAGCTGCATGAACTATATACTATTCTTAAATACTTTATATACACTAATTAATTTTATCCATTTAACAACTCTATGATTAATAATATTATCCACATTTTTTGGAGGAGATAACTGAAGTTAAATAACTTGCTAGAGGTCACACTAGTAGAAAGTAACAGAATTTGAATACAGGCATTCCACTCTGACTCAAGCCCATGATATAATGCCTAATGTCCAATAGAACTTACCATAATGATGCAAATGCTTTGTCCATACAATCTAATGTGAGAGTAACCTGCCTATGCGGCTACTGAGCACTTGAAAGGTAGTTAGTGTGACTGAGCCACTGAAATGTTTTGTTTTAGTGATGGAGTCTCACTGTGTTCCTAGACTGGCCTGAACTCCTAGACAAGGGATCCTCCTGTCTCAATCTCCTAAGAATCTGAGACTACACATATCATTGGCTTGAGCAACTGATCTTTAGTTTTTTTTTCATTTTAATGAATTTACATTTAAATATCCACACATGTCACTACTGGCTATCACAATCAACAGCACAGTTCTAAATCATTAAGTTATAACATCTTTCCCTGAGGCTTAAACTTACAGAGTAGAGGGAACCTTTACCCTTAAGAGTTTAAGCTTGCTTGGAGATAATTTCTTACTAAAATAAAATGTTGAAAAGCATTGCTTAAATGCCTAAATTATTTATAAACAAATGTGCCAAAATCAATGTTATTAAAGATCATCCCCATCCAGGGGCAGGTAAATTGAAATAAGGATAAGTTAATACTAAGCAGAGTACTATTACCATTTGTATAAATAAAATGCTTTTAGAAATATCTTGAAGTGTGTCAAATTTCTATAGAATCTCACACTATAAATGAAGATAATAAAAAAGAAAGTGTGTAACCAATAAGTTAATGAAGCAGAATTTAATGCTGAAACCCGTGGCTTCCTTGGTTAAGTGCTAGTTAACATCCTTTATTTTCTACCAGCATTTATTTTCACTAAACAGTAAATAAAATGTCCACATTTATTTACTCCAGTGAGCATACGCATATGCTTACAAGGGGCAGGAAGGAAAATAAATGAATTTACACATCAAATGCTATCTTCATTTTCATAAACACAAGGTCCTAGCAATACAAGAGGTTCTAATTTTTAAGAGAAGTACAACATCCTCTAGGTTTTATTGGGACAAAATATATATAGTATAAAATTTGTTGTTTTAATCTTTGTCTTTTTTTTTGAGACAAGGTCTCACTCTGTCAACAGGGCTGGAACGCATCATCATAGCTCACTGCAACCTCAAACTCCTGGGCTCAAGCAATCCTCCTACCTTAGCCTCCTAAGTATGTGGGACTACACCTATGCCTGGCTAATTTTTCCTACTTGTAGAGATGGGGTCTCCCTGTTGCTCAGGGTAGTCTCAAACTCCTAAGCTCAAGCAATCATCCCACTTTGGCTCCTAGAGTGCTAGGATTATAGGTGTGAGCCACCACACCTGGCCCATCTTAACCACTCCTTTTGTTGTTGCTGTTGTTGAGACAGAGTCTCACTCAGTAGCCCTGGGGTTGAGCACTGGGGTGTCATAGCTCACAGCAACCTCAAACTCTTGGGCTCAAGCAATCCTCCTGCCTCAGCCCCTCAATCAGCTGGGACCACAGGTGCCTGCCACAACACCGGGCTATTTTTAGAGACAGAGTTTCATGCTTACTCAGGCTGGCTGAACTCCTGAGCTCAAGCAATCTGCCCACCTTGGCCTCCCAGAATGCTAAGATTACAGGAGTGAACCACTGTGCACAGCCAATTTTAACCACTTTTAAGTGTACACAATTCAGTGGCAACAAGTACACTGCAATATTACACAACAATCACTGCCAGCCATTTCTGCTTTTTTTTGCCCTCTCAAACTGAAACTCTGTACCCATTAAATAGTAACTCCAAATCCCCTAATCTCCCTAACCCCTGCTAACTTTTACTTAACTTTCTGCCTCTATGAATTTAACTACCTAGGTATTTTATATTATACAGGGTGTCCATAAAGTTTGTAATTTACTATGTTAAACTATTTTAAATTACATACAAACTGTATGTCCACTCTGTATAAATGGAATCTTATAATTAGTGCCTCTAATAGCGACTGGTTTCTTTCACTTAGCACAATGTTTTTAAGACTCACCCATGTTGTAACATGTATCAGAATTGTATTCCTTTTCAAAGCTGAGTAAAATCACATTATATACGCATACATTTGATCCATTTACCCGCTGGACATGTGGGCTATTACTACCTTTTGACTATGGTGAGTAAGAATACCACAGATATACAAATATCCATTCAATACTGCTTTCAATTCTTTTAGATATATCAGAAGTGGAATGGGTGAATCACATGGTAATTTGATTTTTAATTTTTTCAGCAACTATCCATACTATTTTGCATAGTGGCTGCATCACTCAAAGTGCACAAGGGTTCCATTTCTCAATATTCTTGTTAACACCTGTTATTTTCTGTTTCTTTGATAGTAGCCCTCCTCAAGGGTTTGAAATAGTAAGTCATTGTGGTTTTAAATGACACTTCCCTGATTAGAGAAGTTGAGCATCTCTTCATGTGCTTATTGGTCCTTACTGCATCTTCTTTGAATAAATGTCCTTTCAGGTCTTTTGCTCATTTTTTAAATTGGATTGTCTTGCTGTTGGGTAGTAGTTCTTTATAGGGGTATTACTGCTTTATCAAACCTATAAATTTCAAGTATTTCTTAACATTCTGTGGGTTGTCTTTTCACTCTTGAGTCTTTGAGGTATAAAAGTTTGTAATTTTGATGGAGTACAATTTATATTTTTTCATTTGTTGTCTGTGATTTTGGAATCGTAATCAAGATATCACTGCCAAATCCAATGTCATGAATATTTTCCCCTATATTTTCTCTAGGAGCTTTAGCTCTTATAGTTATATATTTTTAAGATTATTTTTTGTAGAGATGGGGGTCTCTATATTGGGGGTCTCTCTACTATGTTGCCGGAGCTGCTCTCAAACTTCTGGGCTCCAATAATCCTTCAACCTTGGCCTCTGAAAGTGCTAAGATTACCAGCATGAGCCACTGTGCCTGGCCTAGTAGCTCTTATATTTAGGTGTTAGATCCATTTGAGTTAATTTTTGCCTATGCATAAGGCAAGGGTCCAATTTTATTCTTTTGCATATAGATATCCAGTTTTCCCAGCACTCCTAAGACACTAGGATTACAGGCATGAGCCACTGCACCTAGCCCATACACACAAATCTTCATTCTTCAAAGCTGAAAGTCCTCCACAATTCCTCAACTGGACATAATACCTCACTCCTCTTGACATTCATTGTTGTGTCACAGTCAATTGTACCCATGTCAGTTTTACCTAGATTAGAACTTAAGGGTAAGATGGACATAAGATTCATTTATGAATCTACCACACACGTAAGAGTATACTGCACATCATAATCAAATGTCTGTTGAATTAGTTTCAATTATCTAAATTACCAATTTATTATTATCCAATCTGTGCCTTCTGAAATAAATTCAAAACCTGTTTTCTGATGATTCAAGGTTATGATGATGAATACTACACATTTGACTCTGTCCTCAAGTTCATGATATGTCAAGATACCTGCCCTTACATTTCATTTCTTTTCTTTCTTTCTTTTTTTTTTTTTTTGAGAAAGAGCCTCAAGCTGTCCCCCTGGGTAGAGTGCAATGGCATCACAGCTCACAGCAACCTCCAACTCCTGGACTCAAGCAATTCTCCTGCCTCCACCTCCCAAGTAGCTGGGACTACAGGTGCCTGCCATAACACCCGGCTAGGCTATTTTTTTTGGTTGCAGCCAGCATTGTTGTTTGGCGGGCCCAGGCTGGATTCTAACCCGCCAGCTCAGGTGTATGTGGCTGGCGCCTTAGCTGTTTGAGCCACAGGCACCAAGCCTGCCCTTACATTTCTATTCTTCTCCAATTGCCTTATTTTACTCAAAATTGTTTAGACATGGACCTAAATGTGGTTGAGCCCATGTCCTCTAACAGCTCCTTTTCTTGCCACTATTAAAAATATTTCCCCATTATGTCAGATATCACTGCTATGCCCTCAATGGTTGAATTCTCCAGTCAAATACTATGCAGAAGTACTAGGGTGTTTTCCCTAAAACTAGAGAAAACAAATTTCAGGACCTAGAAATTAAACATGACTGAATTACAAGAAAGCAAGCACATTAGGGGAGAGATTAGAAAGTTAATAAATTCAGCTGAAAATCCACAAATTTGGGAGAAAATTTGGGAAGATACACTAATAAACTCCTAACTTCACTGGTTTACTTTAAATCACTCTGGAGTAAAAATTTGAAGTGTATAAAACCAAAAGTTTCCCCAAATATTACCTATGACAAAAGTAAGTATGTTGCACTCCAGGTGCCTTAGGAACTGCTGTGGGGATGGGAGTAGAGATTAAGAAGAGGACAGAGCAAGTATTTCTTTATTTTATTACTGTTATTTTAGCCAGAGCAGTTCCCTTTTTTCACTGGCTTTACAAATTAGACTTCTAAATATAATTTTGTTTGAAAGGTTCCATTGCTAAAAAAACACAAATCTAAGTATCACTGATTCAGACTATTATACTTAGAATTAATGGGTTGTCATTTTGAGAAAGCTGTCAAACTAAATCAGAGAGGTACTTTGCAGCCACTGATTACCAGAACAGAAGAGTTCAGGTGGTATGTTACTCTGGGAATTAGAAGGCTAATTGGGAATGACTGGTCTGCTTGAACCAGTCATTTAACTTTTCTGGCTCTCAAGTTCTTCACTTCTACAACAAAGAGCTCTTTACCCAAAGTCTAAGATCCTTGAAACATTACAATATCCTTGATAGGTGTATAGTTAATATGATGGCAGGCCTGTAAAGTAAGATCTTTAGGAATGCAGTCTTATGGTCATTTTGATACATACTACTAGTATAAGCATGTGCCAATGTTTTAAGAAAAAAGTAAAATAACTTTTCAAAGATAGGTTTAAGTATGGGAATGAAAGGATTGGTTCAGATATTCAATGATGCTGAACTCAGAAATGCAAAAGTCCAGCAATAACCTTTTAAAGAGGAAAAATCTTATTATCTTCACTTGTTAAAATAGACTTTTGCCTGACTTTACTCACTTCCTAATTATCTAATCAATGTAAAAGGTAGGAAGGGTTTTCTATATTCTCTCTCTCTTTTTTTTTTTTGAGACAGAGCCGCAAGCTATCGTCCTGGGTAGAGTGCCATGGCATGACAGCTCACAGCAACCTCCAACTCCTGGCCTCAAGTGATTCTCCTGCCTCCACCTCCCAAGGAGCTGGGGACTACAGGAGCCCGCCACAACGCCTGGCTATTTTTTTTTTTTTTTGGTTGCAGCCGTCATTGTTGTTTGGTGGGTGCGGGCTGGATTCGAACCTGCCAGCTCAGGTGTATGTGACTGGCACCTCAGCTGCTTGAGCCACAGGCGCCAAGCCAGGTTTTCTATATTCTTAATCCAGAGTTCTGTTTCCTTAACATTCACTCTGTTGAAACTCAATATCTGTTATCATTCAAGAGCAATTTTAACTTTGTGCTATGCATAGGTTTTCCGTGTCCTGACTAATTTATACGGGTACAGCTCCCCAATATTCGTACTCAAGGAGTTCCTGCTATCTGCAAGACAACCCAACGTCATAGTGAGCCAGCAATGAGCAGTTCCAGAAGGAAAAGGGAGTCATATTTCTTACACTCTGGGAACTTTACACTAGACTACTAATCAGAGAAATCTGAAAGTTTTGTGACACTATCAAAACAACTAGTTTTTCCTTAAGGATAAACAGCTGATAACAATCTCAAGCTTGGCCCTAATCTATACCTTTGTTTTCCAAAATGAAAAATTTAAATGGTTATGTAGTAGAAAGTACTAGCTACAATTTTTTCCTTTTTGGCCAGTATATGTATGGTTTGCACTTACCCCTCCCAGATCCTTAATGTCCTTTTGCAGTTTTTCAGATACGGTGACAGAAGGTAAGTCCAGGTAAAATACTTTTCCCCAAAGTGGCTTATATTTGGATTTTTCTGGTTTGTTATCAGTTTTCAGAGATTTCAAAGATGGTCTGTTTTTTTCATTTTTGACTTGGATTCCACCTGTTGTCACAAATGTTTAGAAATATCTCATATTTTATGCAAAACTTTTACTGTTTTAAAAATATTTCATTACACAATAATCTTATCACAGAAAAAATACTTACAATCCCACCAATTTAAGTCATTGGCATTTACATACCATTTAGGTTAAAGGCCAAATGCAGTGCAAACCTTCACAGATGCTATGGTTTAAAATATTTAAAGTGTAAACAGCAGGAAATAGTCATGTTTATTCATGTCTATTTAAAACTCTCGAAAGACTTTCTTCTTAGGATGTAAAAACTCCATAGGGGTATTTACTCAAGTATCTACTGAGCATCTGCCATTCTGTTGAATGCAAAACTGGTGCTTAAAACGTTCCACACTTAGCAATGTAAGAAACCTATTACCCAGAACCTAGTCCTTAAGGGTCCCTGACTGCCACAGCTTTAGTTCCATATAAAGACTGTCTACAGACTAAAAACTAAATGGTTCATTTCATATACAGTCTGTCTTAAGAACTTAATGACCCATTAAGAACTAAGTCACCATTCATTTCGTTATTTTCACTGAAAAGACATCTGAGAATCCAAGCAACTGTTTTAAAAATCCACTTTTAGAACACAATCTGTTCTTAAATTGGTAGGTAAGAACACACACTCCTATAGGAAAAACTTAGCGAGCTCAAATACTTTACCAAATCAAGTACGTGAAAGTGGAAAATATTTTTGGTTCCGTTTGCCTGTATACTGAAACTAGCAATGGTGTGCTTGAAATGTACCCTCCCTCAACTTTATGAGCGAAGGAAAATAAACTTTCACCCAATCTAAGCCAAGAGCACGACTGACTTTAAACTGAGGACTAAACCCGCCCCTCAAAGGGCCTGAGCAGCGCCGCAGCCCCGGCGAGGTCCCGAATCCGCACAGTTGGCCAGTTTTGCACCAAAGGCACAATCGGGAGTGTGGGACCGCGGCTGAACCGGCAGAGCGCTCGGGGCCGGGCTGGGTCCGTTCCACGTCTGAGGCAAAACCCTGAATGGAACACTCCTTCAGACCACAGAGCAGGGCGGTCAGAACAACAGTGGACCAGGCGAGAGAACTCTGAAGAATCAATGGTGGAAGCAAGAAGGGAGGAAAGGATTAAAGGGACTGCAGGCGGAGGAGGGGCTTCTTACCCTGGAAATGTCCTTTGCTGTGGATCCTCATGGCTCCGGAGTTCATGGCAGCCGCCCGGCACCTACATGCTGGGTCCGGAGAGGGTGTCGCGCCCGGCGGCCGCGAAAACAGGGCTTCTCCCGGCCTCTTGACAGTACAGTCGCCTCTCCTCTTCCGCCGGCCACGGCCTCCACCCAGCAGAGGTGCCGCGTCTGCAGGCAGGGTTTCCGGGGCCGGAACCGGCTCCAAAGCGCGGAGGAGGAAGGCGCAAGGTACAAACGAGTAGGCTGCGGCGGTTGAAGATTTGAAAACGCGTCACGCGGCCGCGGCGCCGCTACGCAGGCCCCGCCCCCTCTCACGCCGCGCTCTGTGCCCTGCGCCCCGCCTCGCGCTAGTCCCACGTGCCGGCGGCGTCCCTCTGCGCGCCCCGCCCCCCGGCGCCCGCCTCCGAGAGTCGCGCGCCTGGCGCCATCACGCCCAGACTTTTTGCTCCTCGCCCCGCCCCCAGGGCCGTGTCTCCGCCTTCGTCCCGCCCCCATGCCGATGACGCCCCCCACTTGCTCTTTGCCCCAGACCCTACCTCTCCGCCCTCCGCCTCAGGTTCCCGCGCAGTCCGGAGGAGTTTCTGTGGCCGAGTGTGGGCCAAACCTTGTGGATGCAGTTGGTGCCGGAGGCCGGAGCAGTCGGCTACCAGGGTCATTCCCGCCTTTTAAGTTTGCCGGGCCGTCCTGCCCTGCAGCTGCCTTCTCCAGCAGGTATAATTTTCCACGGATCTGACGTCTGGGGGCCTGAAGGGGTGGCGGCCGCGGCTCTCAGGTCGCAGAGCGGGGTTTTCTCCTGGTCACCCTTGCCCCAGCCGGCTCAGGACAGGCCGCGGAGTGACTTGCCGGGAGAGCGGTGCGGGGGGCGTCGGGGCGAGGGCCCTGACCCGAGTGCCGCACCGCCACCCCAAAAGACGTTCAGGTGGTCTTTGGCCCTTCGGTACTTGGCTTTGTGAGCTGCTCTGTTGACCTTAATCGTATTCAACCGGTTTTCGTTTTATTGTGTGTAAGAAGTTTATTTCAGTGATGAAAAAAAGTGGTTAAAATCTCATATAAAACGAGGATGATACTGGGATTATGATAAAAATTAAAGTGCTTGTGAAATATTTTAATTTTGTAAATGGGGAAATGCCTTACAAAGAATTGGTTTGGGTATGTTTCTGCCTGTAATTTTCTTAAGTAAAAAGAGGATTGCATTTTGTACTATTTAACATTCCTAGTTCCTGGACAAGGCACTCATGTAAATGCTTGATTTTTTTACCTAGAAGCTCAGGGAATCAGTGTCAATATTACCATTTTGCAAATAGGTACCTGAAAGCATAAACAAGTGTGGATTGTGACACTGTTAGCCAAAATGGAGAGCACAGAAATGGATCAGGTTTGATAATGGAAATGAGTTTTGTTTTAAACAAGTTCATGTTGAAGAGCCTCGGAGGACAATAATGGAACTATGTTTATTATAATAGTTTATAACTCAAGAAAGTCTAGGAGCAGCTGAGTGGGAAGAAGAAATACAGATTGATTTGAGAGAGTCATACAGACCAATCTCAGTCTTAGGGTGATTCATGAGGTTAACAGATCTTGAGGGGAGGTGTTGTTTGAACAAACGTTGAGTATTATAATTTCTGTTTGGGGAACAAATCTGTTTTCAAAATGTAACCTACAGAAAGAGCTCAAAGTTCTTACCTTAAAAAGCTTTTGAAAGATTGAGAAATACTAAGATAGATTTTCGTTAAAGCCATGGGAGGAAATGTAATTGCCAAGGAGAACAGGTGAAATAAAGACAATGAGCGTCAGATGATGAAATAGTAAAAAATGGAGAAGATGCAGAGTTGGAAGAGAAGTAGGAACAAATTTATTGCCAAAAGTCACAGAATTGTGAACAGTGAAATTATATGGGCTTTGCTAAATATATGTTTTGGGTATTTGAACCTCAAATTTAATCCATGCTTCTCAGAAGATTAAATGGAACATATCTGAAAACTTAATTAGTATTGCACCTGGTGCAAGAGTTTAGTAATGCTCCTCCATCCTCAAAAGAATAGTTAAAGGGCTAATACTTGAAAACCAGACCATAGATTTTGTTATTAAAAATATCATTACCTTCTTTAATGAGAATTGAGTAGAAGGGGAAGGTTAGTATAATACTAAATAAAAACAGTGGGTTTGAAGTTGAGACAGGTTGAGTATTAAGTTTCAAAAACTATCAGTGATAGGAAGGGAAGATTAGATCTTTGGAAGATTTGGAAGACATGGAAAAAATATAAGCAGGTTTTCCTATTGAAGAAAGTAAAAATGGAAGTCCATTTTATGTTTTAGTGAAAGATGATAACTTATGTTTTATACTTAATATAATGAAGAAGGCCAGTAACAGTCTATGCTGTTAGACGTAACTTTTACTGCACTGTGACAATTCCAAGCTATGAATAAGCAGAAAATCTGGTCTCCTGGGTAGTTAACAGTTTTCTATTCTATCACCCGAAGTTAGTTTTAAAAAATATCAGAACCTAATTCTTTTAGTAGCAATAGGAAGGAGGGCTTGGACACACATATCTATGGCCATTAAAGCTAGAAACTGCCTTACCTATCACGTCAATAATCAGGGCTGTTGGTAAAAGAATGAGGTTTATCTTGAAGTGGATCTTGAAAATGTACTTGAAAAGAGTCCTTCAGATGAAAGATACACAGTGAAGAAGAAAGGAACGGGGAGGGCAGGCTTATTTGTTTATTGCCACTTGTATTCTATCATGTGAGTATACCATTTTTTATTCATACACCTGTTGATGGATATTTGAGTTGTTTCTAGTTTTGGGCTGTTATAAATAATACCGCTATGAACATGTGTATACAAGTCTTTCTTTGGACATACATTTTTATTTCATTTGGAATTACTGAATCATATAGTGACTGAATATTTTTAAAAAGTATGAGAAACTACTGAACTTTTAAAATCTCCCACTATCAACTCTGCGCCTGTGGCTCAACGGTCTAAGGTGCCAGCCACGTACACCTGAGCTGGCGGGTTCGAATCCAGCCCGGGCCTGCTGAACAACAATGATGGCTGCAACCAAAAAATGGCCGGGCATTGTGGCGGGCTCCTGTAGTCCCTCCCAGTCCCTGCTACTTGGGAGGCAGAGGCAAGAGACTCGCTTGAGCCCAGGAATTGGAGGTTGCTGTGAGCTGTGATGCCACAGCACTCTATCCAGGGGGATGGCTTGAGGCTCTGTCTCAAAAAAAACTCCCACCATCAATGTATGAGAGTCCTACTTCACACATCCTTGCCACTTGCTAGGTATGAGCTGGGTATTCAGGTTTTTTTTTTTAAAATGAGGTAAAATTGACATAACATAAACTTCACTATTTTAACCATTTTGAAGTGTACACTTCAGTAACTTACCATAGATTGGCAATATTTTGCAGCCATCACCACTATCTAATTCTAGAACATCTTCTGCACAGGGAAAAGATTCATTAAACACTCATTCTCATTCCCACCTCCTCTTGAAACTTCTATTCTACTTTATTTCTTTATGGATTTGCCTATTCCAGACATTTCATATGAATACAGTTGTGGAATATGTGGGGTTTTAGTGTCTGGCTCTTATTTAGTATAATGTTTTCAAGATTCATCTATACATGTTGTAGCATGTATATCTGTTCTTTATTCTTTTTTATGTCTGAATAAAATTGTCTTTATAGGGGTATACATTTTGTTTTTGCATTCATCAGTTGATAAACATTTGGTTTTTTTCTGGATTTGGCTAATATGCATAATAATACTCTTAACATTTGTATTCAAGTTTTTGTTAAGACTATTATGTTTTCAATTTTCTTGGGTATATATCAAGTCACCAAGTATGAAATGTCCAATTTTGAATCAAAAGTTTAGTTTATTATGTCTCATACAAGAAGCAGTACAGTTAATCAGAGTAGGCACCTAAACTATCAACGCTGTTTTGCCATCAAATGGTAATTTGTTTTTGCCAGCAGAAAAGAATCCTGGAGAGCAAGTAGCAGTGAAATCATGAAAGGCATTTTCCACAGTTTGTTGAGAATTGAATATTTTTCCTTGTAAGAAGTGGTCCAAAGCATAGAAGGGATGGTAGTCAGGTGCAAAGTCTGGTGAATACAGTGGATGACAGTTTCCAAGTCCAGCTTGAGCCACATTGTTTGTGGGACAGTATTGTCTTGCAAGAGGAAATGGCCTGTCTCTATTGACCAATATCTGCCCTTAATCTCAAGCATCCTCATCATTGAGTTGGTTGCAGTAGACATCCACTATAATTGATTGACCAGGTTTCTTGAAGCTGTAGTGGATCATATCCATGCTGGAATACCCAACACCATAAGCTTTTTCTGATGAATATTTGGTTTTGGAATGTGTTTTGGTACTTTGGCTTTATGCAACCATTGTTCCAAACACTGTGATTGTCCAAAAGAAGCCATGTTTCATCACATGTAACAATACAGCATAGAAATGGTTCACCTGTATGTTGTGACAGCAAAGAAAGGCAAGCTTCCAGATAGTTTCTCTTCTGATGCTCTTTTAATTCATGTGGAACCCATC
>CAUYRH010084748.1:0-14490 GCA_963574655.1 Perodicticus potto
TTAGAGAAAAAGCATATAAATTTATTTAATGTGCATACATAGGAGCCTTCAAAATGAAGACCCAAAATACAGGGAAAATTGTCTATTTTTATCTTACATATCAGAAGATATGGAAGCCATGTAGAAATATGATTGGAAAAAAGAAGTATGATCTAATGCTAATAGACTGAGTAGGGAAATCTAGTAAGGACTATCTGTTTACATTCTTTTTTGCCTCTCTGAGCATGTATTCCTCTGTCTAAGTATGGGATAGGTCCCTTTCTGGAAGAGGGGTCTCATGAAAGTAGGTCTGATACTTTCTTTTACTTTCTTTTGTTTTCTTTCATTTTCTCTTCTCTTTTTTCTTTTTGTGAGACAGGGTCTTATTCTGTTGCTTGGACTAGAGTGCAGTGGTATCATCACTGCTCACTGCAACCTCAAACTCCTAGGCTCAAGTGAGTCTCCTATCTCAGCCTCTTGATTAGCTAAGATGATAGTTATATGCTATTACACTTAATTTTTCTATTTTTTGTAGAGTCAGGGTCCTGATCTCAAGATACCTTTGTGTCTTGGTCTCCTAGAGGACTAGGATCACAGACCTAAGTCACTGCACTCCACCTAGATAATTTCTTTATGCCCAGTTTTAAAATTTTTCTTTTTCTTTCTTTCTTTTTTTTTTTTGTAGAGACAGAGTCTCACTTTATCGCCCTCGGTAGAGTGCCATGGCATCACACAGCTCACAGCAACCTCAACTCCTGGGCTTAGGCTATTCTGTTGCCTCAGCCTCCCGAGTAGTTGGAACCACAGGCGCCCGCCACAACGCCTGGCTATTTTTTTGTCGGAAATGGGCTGGGGCTAGGTTTAATCCCCCACCCTCGGTATATGGGGCCTGCGCCCTACTTACTGAGACATAGGCATTGCCCAAATTTTTCTTTTTTTGAGATAGCCATCTTGTTCTGTCTCCCAAACTGGAGTTTTCAGTGGCACAATCATAGCTCACAACAGTCTTGAACTCCTGGACTCAAGCAATCTTCCAACATTGGGCTCTCAAAATGCTAAGATTAGAGACATGAGCTACTGTGCCTGGCATATGGTTGATTTTTTACATAGACTATTTTAGGTTTTATGGCTGGCTTTTGAGAAAAGGGGTTCTGGTTTCTATGGCTTGCCCTGGGGAAGAGGGATTTAGTTTCTATGGTTAGCCTCAGGGGAGAATGGAATTAAAAGACAGGAGAACAGGTATAGGTTGCAAGAAAAACTGGTTTGTGTAGCCGAGTTTTGTGGCAGGCGCCTTTAGTCCCAGCTACTTGGGAGGCTGAGGCAAAAGCATCGCTTAAGGCCAAGAGTTTGAGGTTGCTGTGAGTTGTGACACCACAGCACTCTACGGAGGGCGACATAGTGAGACTCTGTCTCAAAAACAAAAACTTTGGCTTATGAAGCTATATCTGAGGACTTTATTTTGGGGTGTTACTTTCTGAGTGCCAATACCTTTTATCAAGAATTATTTTCAGGCTAGGTGATTATATGCTCATGCGTATAATCTCAGCATTCTGGAAGGCCGAGGTGGGTGGATTGCTTGAGCTCAGGAGTTTAAGACCAGTATGAGCAAGAGCAAGACCCCATCTCTACTAAAAATAGAAAAACTAACTGGGCATTGTGACAGATGCCTATAGTCCCAGCTTCTCAGGAGGATAAGGCAAGGGGATTGCTTGAACCCAGGAGTTTGAGAATGCTTTGAACTATGATACCATGGCACTCTACCTGAGTGACAAGAGAGAGATTCTATCTTAAAAAAAAAAAAAAATTATTTGGCTTGGCACCTGTAGCTTGGTGGTTAGGGCGCCAGCCACATTGAGGCTGGTGGGTTCCAGCCCGGCCTGGGCCTGCTAAACAATAATGACAACTGCAACAAAAAAACCGCCAGGCATTGTGGTGGGTACATATAGTCCTAGCTACTTGGGCGGCTGAGGCAAGAGAATCATTTAAGCCCAAGAGTTTGAAGTTGCTATGAGTTGTGATGCCACAGTACTCTACTGAGGGCGACACAGTGAGACTGTCTCAAAAAAAAAAACGGTATTTCTCTTCTTCTTGATTTAATTCATTCTTTTTATTTATTTATTTATTTTTGAGACAGTCTCACTTTGTTGCCCTGGGCAGAGTGCTGTAGTGTCACAGCTCACAGCAACCTCAAACTCTTGGGCTCAAGCGATTATCTTTCCTAAGCCTTCCAATTAGCTGGGATAATAAGCACCCACTACAACGTCAGGCTTTTCTTAGAGATGGGGTGTGGGGGGTCTCGCTCTGGCTCAGGCTGGTCTAGAACCTGTCAACTTAGGCAATTCACCCACCTCTGTCTCCCAGAGTGCTGGGATAACAGGCGTGAGCCACTGCACCTGGCCTACTTATCACTGTTTAAAAAGTATTTTTAGTCTAGGTTCCCTGAGAAGCAGATGCCAAAATGGGATGAAATGTGCAAAGATTTTTTAGGGAGATACCTATGTAAAGGAAGTAAGAAGGAACCAGGTTAAGGCTGGAGAGCCACCAGATCATGATGCAAGTCTTACCTCAATTAAAGGGAGGGAAGGTTGGTAAATGCATCCTAGACTGCTATGTAGTATAAAGAAGTTTCAGGCTCGGGGCAGCGCCCGAAAAGTCAGTCAGTAGGGCATCGGCCCCATGTACCGAGGGTGGTGGGTTCAAACCCAGCCCCAGCCAAACTGCAACAACAACAACAACAAAATAGTCTGTGGTCCCAACTACTCGGGAGGCTGAGGCAAGAGAATCACCTAAGCCCAGGAGTTGGAGGTTGCTGTGAACTGTGTGAAGCCACAGCACTCTACCAAGGGCGATAAAGTGAGACTCTGTCTCTACAAAAAAAAAGAAGTTTCAGGCTCGACTCCTATTGTGCAGTGGTTACAGCATCAGCTACATCCACCAAGGGTGGCAGGTTCAAACCTGGTCCGGGCAAGCTAAAAAACGATAACCGTAACACAAAATAGCTGTCATTGGCTCGGCGCCTGTAGCTCAAGCGGCTAAGGCGCCAGCCACATACACCAGAGCTGGCAGGTTCGAATCCAGCCTGGGCCTGCCAAACAACAATGACAACTACAACCAAAAATATAGCTGGGTATTGTGGTGAGTACCTGTAGTCCCAGCTACTTGGGAGGCTGAGGCAAGAGAATCGCTTAAGCCCAGGAGTTGGAGGTTGCTGTGAGCTGTGATGCCATGGTACTCTATCCAGTGCAACAGCTTGAAGCTCTGTCTCAAAAAAAAAAATAAATAAATAAAAAGAAAATAGCTGTTCATTAGGCTTGGTGCCCGTAGCACAATGGTTACAGCGCTAGCCACATACAGCAAGGCTGGCGGGTTCGAACCCAGCTCGGGCCAGTTAAACAACGATGACAATTGCAACCAAAAAATAGTCAGGCATTGTGGCAGGTGCCTGTAGTCCCAGCTACTTGGGAGCCTGAGGCAGAAGAATTGCTTAAACCCAAGTGTTGGAGATTGCTGTGAGCTGTGACGCCATGACACTCTACCGAGGGCAACAAAGTGAGACCCTGTCTCAAAAAAAAAAAAAAAGAAAGAAAAGTTTCAGCAAGTCTGTCAGGAGTCCTTGAGTTGGCCAAAAGAGAACAGATCTACATTAGTATTCCTGCAATACTCCGTCATTGCCTAGAAGCGTCCATGGAGGCATGGTGTTTTAGTTTCATACTGCTGCATAAAAAATTACCACAAACTTAGTGGCTTAAAACAACATATATGTATTATCTCACAGTTTCTGTGGGGACAGGAGTCCAGGTACAGCTAGGCTAGGTCCTCTGCTTACAGTCTTACAAGGCTTCAAGGAAGACATTGTCTAGGCTATGTTCTTTTCTGTGTCTTAGGGTCCTGTTCCAAACTCACATGGTTGTTGGCAGAATTCAATTCCTTGTGGTTCTAGGACTGAGGCCCTATTTACTTGCTAGTTGTCAGCATGGGGCTACTCTCAGCTCCAAGAGTTTGACCACAGTTGGTTGCCTTGTGCCTTTCTCATAAGGTCTCTCAAAGGCCTTCTCACAACACAGCAACTTACTTTCTCAAGGTCAACAGCAAAATTTTTTTTTAAAGGGCTTACATGATTAGTTCAAGTCTAAGTAGGATAATATGCTTTTGATTAATTTAACATCAGCTGATATGATGATGCTTTAATTACATATGCAAATCTCTTCACCTTTGCTGTATTCTATTATTTAGAAGCAAGCTACAGGTCTTGACCACAACCAGGGAGAAAGAGCTATATAATCCATCACTGCATTTGTATGGAAGCCACACATGTGCAGTGATGGATTTCAGAGCACAACAGCTGAGGCTCTCATTCAGTTAAGCTCCCTACAGAGAGCTAAGAGGTACATTCTTGTGACCACCACAAAAAGTAATTTTTGTGTGTGGCTGATTTTAAAAGTTTGACTTAATGTTTTGTTTTCAGCAACCTTACTATGAATGATGTGTCTATGTGAAGACTTTTTTTTTTTTTTTTGAGAGACAGAGTCTTACTTTGTCACCTTCAGTAGAATGTAGTGGTGTCACAACTCACACCAACCTCCAGCTCTTGGGCTTAGGCAATTCTCTTGCCTCAGCCTCCTGAGTAGCTGGGACTACAGGTGCCTGCCACAACACCTGGCTGTTTTTTTGTTGCAATTTGGCCGAGGCCAGGTTCGAACCTGCCACCCTCAGTATATGGTGCTGGCGCCCTACCCACTGAGCCACAGTTGCCTCCCATGAAGACTTTTTTTTTTTTTTTTTTGTAGAGACAAAGTCTCAGTTTATTGCCCTTGGTAGAGTGCCACACAGCTCACAGCAACCTCCAACTCCTGGGCCTGGGCGATTCTCTTGCCTCAGCCTCCCGAGTAGCTGGGACTACAGGCGCCCACCACAACGCCCGGCTAATTTTTTTTTTTTTATTGTAGTTTGGCCAGGGCTGGGTTTGAACCCACCCCCCTCTGTATATGGGGCCAGCGCCCTACCCACTGAGCCACAGGCACTGCCCCTGTGAAGACTTTTTAAAAAAAAATTTCTTGTGTTAGGGACTTATTGGGCTTCTTGAACGTGGAAAGAATTTTTCATCATTTCAGGGAAATTTATCACTTAATCCTTCTGGAATTATCTTCTCCCATTTTCTTATTCGTCTATTCCAAACACTAATACAAGACCTCTTATCCCTTTTCCATTTTTTCCTACCATTTTGTCTATGATATATTTTTGATACATTTTTGTGATCTTGCTTGCAGTTCACTATTTCTGTCTTCTTGTCTAATCTACCAGTCATATACACTGAGTTTTAAACTTTTATTTTACTTTTTTGTTTCTAGAAGTTCTATTTAGTTCTTCTTCAAAAGTGCTATATCTTATGGTTTTCTTTTTCTTTGAGACAGAGCCTCAAGCTGTCACCCTGGCTAGAGTGCTGTGGCATCCCAGCTCAAGGCAACCTCCAATTCCTGGGCTCAAGCGAGTCCCTTGCCTCCGCCTCCCAAGTAGCTGGGACTACAGGCGCCCGCCACAATGCCTGGCCATTTTTGGTTGCAGCCATCATTGTTGTTTGGAGGGCCTGGGCTGGATTCGAACCTGCCAGCTCAGTTGTACGTGGCTGGCACCTTAGCCCATTGAGCCATAGGCACTGAGCTGGTTTTCTTTTTCTTTTCTTTTTTTTTTTTTAGAGACAGAGTCTTACTTTGTCGCCTTTGGTAGAGTGCGGTGGTGTCATAGCTCACAGCAACCTCCAGCTCTTGGGCTTAAGCGATTCTCTTGTGTCAGCCTCCCAAGCAGCTGGGACTACAGGCGCCCACCACAATGCCTGGCTATTATTTTTTGTTGTTGCAGTTTGGCTGGGGCTGGGTTTGAACCCACCATCCTCAGTATAGGGGGCCGACACCCTACTCACTGAGCCACTGGTACTGCCCCTATCTTACAGTTTTCTACAACGCCTGGCTATTTTTTGTTGCAGTTTGGCCGGGGCTCGGTTTGAACCCACCACCCTTGGTATATGGGGCTGGCGCACTACTCACTGAGCCACAGGTGCCTCCCTATGCTTACTACATTTCAAGAAATAAATCATAAGCTTGAAATTATCTAACAGAAAACCGTTTTTTGAGACAGAGTTTTGTTGTCCTTGGTAAAGTGATATGCCATCATAGCTCACAGCAACCTCAAACTCTTGGGTTCAAGTGATTCTCTTGCCTCAGCCTCCCAAGTAGCTGAGACTACAGGCGCCTGCCACAACACCTGCCTAGTTTTCCTATTTTTATAGACCAAGGTGTCACTCTTGCTCAGGCTAGTCTCGAAATTCTGAACTCAAACAATCCACCTGCCTCAGCCTACCAGAGTGCTAGGTATATGAGTTGCGTGGCGGCCAACTATTAATATCTTAGTGGCAGCATTATGGTTATTTCTTTTTTTTCTTTTTTTTTATAGTGACAGATTCTCACTTTATCGCCCTCGGTAGAGTGTCGTGGCATCACACAGCTCACAACAACCTCCAACTCCTGGGCTTAGGCGATTCTCTTGCCTCAGCTTCCCGAGTAGCTGGGACCACAGCCACACCTGCCATAGTGCCTGGCTATTTTTTGTTGCAGTTTGTCTGGGGCTGGGTTTGAACCAGCCATCCCTGGTGTATGGTGCCGGCACCCTACCCACTGAGCCACAGGTGCTGCCCTTGTTATTTCTTTTATGAATACTTTGGTATTCCTTAGATCATTCATTATTTTGGACTCTGCATTTCTGTATTATTAAAAATTATTTGGGGGCAGTGCCTGTGGCTCAGTGAGTAGGGCACCGGCCCCATATGCCAGAGGTGGCGGGTTCAAACCCAGCCCTGGCCAAAAACTGCAAAAAAAAAAAAAATTGGGGCAGCACCTGTGGCTCAAAGGAGTAGGGTGCCGGCCCCATATACCAGAGGTGGTGGGTTCAAACCCAGCCCCGGCCAAAACATAAAAAAATAAGTAAATAGAAGCTGAGGCAAGAGAATCGCCTAAGCCCAAGAGCTGGAGGTTGCTGTGAGCTGTGACTCTACGGCACTCTACCGAGGGTGATAGAGTGAGACTCTGTCTCTACAAAATAAATAAATAAATAAACAAACAAATAAATAAATAAAGTTAAATAAGAAAAAAAAAATTATTTGCCTACACTCTGAAAGGACAAGGCAGGTGGATTACTTAAACTCACGAGTTTGAGACCAGCCTGAGCAAAAGTGAGACCACATCTCTACTAAAAATAGAAAAATTGAGGCAATTTTGAGGATCACTTGCGCCTGAGTTGGAGATTGCCGTGAGCTATGACTCCACAGCACTCTATCCAGGCCGACAGCTTGAGACTTTGTCTCAGAGAAAGAAAAATTATTTACCTGTCTGGGTGCAGTGGCTAACGCATGTAATCCTAGCACTCTGGGAGGCTCAGGCAGGTGAATTACTTGAGCTCACAAGTTTGAGACCAGCCTGAGTAAGAGTGAGACCCTGTTTCTAAAAACTAGCTGGGCGTTGTGGCAGGCACCGAGATTACTTGAGCTCAAGAGTTTGAAGTTGCTGTGAGTTATGATGCCATGGCACTGTACCCAGAGTGACAAGAGTAAGACTCTATCTAAAAAAAAATAAAAAAATTGGCTCGGCGCCTGTGGCTCAACAGTATAAGGCGCCAGCCACGTACACCTGAGCTTGTGGGTTCAAATCCAGCCCGGGCCTGCCAAACAACAATGACGGCTGCAACCAAAAAATGGCCGGGCGTTGTGGCGGACACCTATAGTCCCAGCTACTTGGGAGGCGGAGGCAGGAGACTCGCTTGAGACCAGGAATTGGAGGTTGCTGTGAGCTGTGATGCCACAGCACTCTATCCAGGGTGACAGCTTGAGGCTCTGCCTCAAAAAAAAAAAAAAAAATTATTTGGCTCAGCACCCATAGCTCAGTGGTAACCTGGCCTGGGCTTGCTAAACAACAGTGACAACTGCAACAAAAAAATAGCTGGGCATTGTGGTGAGCACCTATAGCCCCAGCTACTCGGAAGGCTGAGGCAAGAGAATTGCTTAAGCCCAAGAGTTTGAGGTTGCTCTGAGCAGTGACATGACACAATGGCACTCTACTGAAGGTGACATAGTGAGACTCTGTCTCAAAAAAAAATTATTTGCCAACATTTTCCAGGCTGCTTAAAATTCTATTGTACACCTAGATTATTCCCTAATTGTTGGATATGCAGGTTGATTCCAGTGTGATATTTATGAACATTTTAAAGGCTCTTGATTCTTTTCATCACCTTGCTTTTCAGAAAAACACAGTTAATACATCCCCCGCAGCAGGTGAAAGTATAGAGCTGGACTCAAAAAACTTCTTTGTAAAAGTTTTCCTGGAAGACCAAGCTGATTGTGGTGCTATTTAATCACTTGTGTATTTATTGAGGTAATAGAAAAATGACCCAAATGCCTTGTTATTTTAATTTTTCAAAATGTTCTCTACATTTTCCTTCCTTTTCAGGGAGAGACAAACAGGATTATAGCCTCCCACACCTTGAACAAAAACTCTTCCAGATCACACTGCATTTTCACCATCTATGTGGAGGTAGGTAAAAGGCTCTTTGATGAGCCTGGGAAGGGCAGTCAATTCTCGTGGGGAGTGCTCAGTCAGAAACTGCCCCCTGTGATAGTCTAAATTCATTTTGGATGTTTTGTAGGCCCACTCTCGGACTTTATCAGATGAAAAGTACATCACTTCCAAAATTAACTTGGTGGATCTAGCAGGCTCTGAGAGGCTTGGCAAGTCTGGGGTAAGTGAGGAGGGCAAAAAGTTGCTTCTCAATAAGCCAGCGGTCCTGTTTCTGGCATAGTGTCTATGCATGTGGGCTGCCCCTCTTCAGGTGTCTGTGAGCACAGTCCAGAGCTAGGTTAAGTGGATCATGTGTACTTGATAGAGGGACAGAATTGGCAGATGAGAAACAGCTGCTACCTAGGGGCAGTTTCTACCTCTCAGGATTTTTGTAAACATTAAATGTAACATATATACCTCTAAGGTGCCTGATACTCAGTAAGTGTTCATTAAATGCTTCATGCTAGGCCAGGTGTGCGCAGTGGCTTATACCTGTAATTCTAGCACTCTGGAATGCCATGGCGGGTGGATTGGTTGAGTTTAGGAGTTTAAGACCAGCCTGAGTAAGAGCAAGATGCTGTCTCTAAAAAAAAACTAACCTGGTGTTATGGTAGGTACCTGTAGTCCCCAGCTACTTGGGAGGAGGCAAGAGGATCACCTGACCCCAGGAGTTTGAGGTTGCTGTGAGCTATGACCCCAGGGCACTGTACCAAGGGTGATAAAGTGAGACTGTGTCTCAAAAATAAAGAAATAAATAAATGCTTCATGCTAGTACTTCTTGGTATATCAATATGAGTATTTGTATGAGTGATTGAATGAGTATTTTATTTCAAATAAATACTTATATGAGTGTATTAGCACTAGCACTTATAAGTGTATTGAAATGAACATCCATATGTGCATTCATATGAGTGTTTGAATATTCACAGCATTATTTTCTCAAGTATCTGTACAGTATTTCTATATGTTTTCATATTAGTGTGAATTTTTGAGTGACTATTCATATGTATATGCACATGAGCATCCACGTGCACATTTGCACAAGTATTCCTATGGATTTTAGTATTACCATTATTAGCCCAAGATAGAACACAATCCCATGACATTAAGGGAGGCCTGTCGTTCTGGGAAGGAGGCTCTGGCCTGACCACAGACTTACAGTAATATCATCTTAAACCAAGACAGCAGCCATTTTGAGTGGGGGAGCCTGTCCAAAGTAGATTGACCTTTGGTTTGCAGTCTGAGGGCCGAGTCCTGAAAGAAGCCACTTACATCAACAAGTCACTGTCATTCCTGGAGCAGGCCATCATTGCCCTTGGGGACCAGAAGCGGGACCACATTCCCTTCCGGCAGTGCAAGCTCACTCACGCCCTGAAGGACTCATTAGGTGAGGGGGTGTGGTTGGTGTCTAGGGAGGAGGGTCTGTGTCTCTGAGGAAGGACAAGTGGCATAGCTGCCACTGATGATAATAGCATCACTCTTGCCTGGTAGCATGAATTTACCTGTAGCCCTTTCACGGTGATTTCAGACACATCCTGAAAAGACAAAAATCAAGCACAGTGCCCTCTTCTTGTACCCAGATCATGCTATGGTGTTCACTTCTCAGAACCTTTACTTAAGCTTTTACCTCTACAGTGAATATCTTCTCTTTTCCCATCACCCTAAACCAGCTGGAAGAATCCTCCATGGCCTTAAAGTTCCAGGAGGAGGGCCTCTCCTTTTACATCTTCCCCTCTGTAGCCTCCTGGGTAGAGAAGTCAGGGTTGTGTCTTAGAATCCCCATGAATTTAGGTCTTTGTGTTAGGCCTGACAACATAGTCACCAGTGTCCGAGTGTTAACTGAGTGCCACCATGAGCAAAACCTTAGCTAATGCTCCTCCCCCCAGATCCTGCCCTGCACTGTGTCTCCTCTTTTATTCTCTCCTGACTGCTCTTTTAGGTATACCTGATATCCTTTGTCCCTTCCTAATAATCTCTTCCCCTTTCCTGGAAGCCTCATACGTGTTTGAGTATGTACTCTCTGACCCTGTCTTAGTTCAGGATGCTATAACAAAATCCCCATAGACTAAGTGGCTTAAACAGACTTTGATTTCTCACAGTTCTAGCGACTGGGAAGTCCAAGAACAAGGTACCAGCAGATTCAATTCCTGGTGAGGGCTTTCTTCCTGGCTTGTAGGAGACCACCTGCTCTCTGTATCCTCACATGGAAAAAAAAAAGAGAGAGAGAAAGGACTCTGATTTCTCTTTCTTTTCTTATAAGGATGCTAATGCCATCATGGGGGCCTTACCCTCATGATCTCTTCTACACCTTATTACCTTCCAAAGGCCCCACCTTCGAATATCATCACATTGGGATTTAGGGCTTCAACATAGGAGTTTTATGAGATACAAACATTCAGTCCATAACAGATCCCTCTGTTATCAATGGAGCCTCTTGGCAGACAAACTTCATGGTTCATGGCGCTTCTGTGTCCTGCTTTCTATAGGGGGAAACTGCAATATGGTCCTCGTGACAAACATCTATGGAGAAGCCACCCAGTTAGAAGAAACGGTATGTATGAATAACCAGTGTGGCCAGGTTGGAATCCTTCATGGGAGCCAGGACTGGGTATGGTTGGCTCCTGGCTAAGCTGGCACAGTAGCCACAGGCATTGTTGAGAGTGAAAAGATCTTGGAAATGAGTCTGAGCCAAAATTGCTGAGGGGCCCCCAGAATTAGGATCTAAATACCAAGCACTAAGCACTCCTGTGAAGAAGGCACGGCAAGAGGCAGGGTCAGTATGAAGGACCATGCAGGGAGGGGAGGCTGAGGGCCAGCTTTTTGGGGACAAGGACCATGTTTCCTAGGTGCTACTCCTGAAAAAGGGGATCAAGGACAATTGGTTACTTGTTCTTCATTATCACACATGTTTAAACATCTTGAAAACACCACAGGCTTCCAGGCTGTGGTTAAAAGATCCATATAAACAAATAGGTATTAAGCTTCTGCTGTGTGCAAGGTAAGAGCAGAGCAGCTCAATAGAGTGAGTTATCATGGCCTTGGGGCTCAAAGATCCCAACCCAAGAAGAGAGAGAAGCCATAGTCCTATGTAATGTAAGAGGTCCACGGGAGGACACCTTTAGAGGAAGGGGAGCAGGGGTGGTGAAAATTGGGCACTGAGCCGGCTGGGGTTAAAGGATTGGTGGTAGGATGAGCAGAAGTATTCTAGCAGAGCTAACAGTGGGACTGAAAGTGTGACCCATGCCAGGAACATCTGGCCACTGCAGGGAAAGGCTCAGGAGAAGCTTGTTTTGAGGAGGAGCAGGAAAGAAATTGAGGGGGCTGGATGCTCTTGGGTAGCCAGCCTGGGGCCTTGGCTGTTTTTCTGCAGGTGACTAGATCCTTCACAGGGTTTGAGTAGGGGAGAACTGTGGCCAGAGGTGTCACTCAGGGAGATTAACCCAATGACAGAACATAGGAGGTAAGGGGCGAAGAGAAGCAGAGAATCAGAGAATATGAGAATCGGAGGCAGGAATGAGAGTCCAACACAGACCTGTTGGAGAGGTTGTAGGGATTTTGGACAAAGGTATCTCAGGAGTATGGAAGCTAATAATTCAAAGGGTTGAAAACTTTAAAAATGTTCCTACCATAGATTGTGTTGCTGTATGCACTGACACTGCACATGTGTGAATAAGTAACCACAGTGATGGAGTTGTGACTATGTTTCCTGCTGTGATTGGAGCAGGAGAGTCTGGCATGGCTGCACACAGTCAGGGCTCCTTTGCTGAGATATAAGTCAGCCCAGTGTGGCGGGAATCATGGGGGCCTGCCTCCTGCTGTGCCTGCTTGTGTGGCCATCTCATGGACCTCTAGACATAATTACCTCTGCCAGGCTGCCCTGCTAAGAGAATCTTGTGGGACCACCCCCCAGATGTCGCTCCATAGACCCTGGAGACTCAACAATCCGTTTTGGACCATGCTTCTGGGCAGAGATTATTTTTCCCAGTGGACTCCTTTTACCTGTATATTTATACCACAAGCAATGGATCAAAGACATGTGAGCCAACACACTCATTTTAGAACTCTGCTGAGTTGAGTTTTTAGCTTTGCTACTGAGTAGCAAAGGCTAACTAATACATTCAAATGTTTTCTTCCACCCAAGTTCAAACATTTACCACACACCATTTGATGACTTTATGGGAGAAACTGATTGCCCAGGCACTCAATGCTCGTCTCAGTTTTACCACCAGCACCTGTCGAGCCTCCTCTGTGGCACCTCTCATTGTTTTTCTCAGTGCCCTCAGATGTTGACCCACCTCTTGCTTCCCTCACACTGGGGCACATGGTCCCTCCGTCATGATGTCTTTACCCCTTCCCTATCACCTGGAAAAACCACTGCTCTGGCCCTTCCTGGGCTCTACCCCAGTCCCCACCCAGGGCACTACAAGGATTTCCTATAGGTCTTCCTCCTCCCAGAAGTGAAGAGTATAGACTCAGGAGCCAAAGTGCCTGGGATGAATTCCTGTTCCACCACTGACCAGCTCTGTGGCCTTGAGTAGGTTGCTTGACGTCTCTGGGTTTCAGTGTCCTCATCTATAAAAACCAGACTGAGAATGTTCCTTCCTTATATGATGTTGTGAGGATTAAATGAGTTAACACCCTTAAAACATGAGCCCCAGGAGGTTCACCTGCCTGTTGCCTCATAGAATAAAGGGCCGAGCCAGCTGAGCCAGACCCTTCTACTGACAGTCTGGGAGGTACGGGCCGCAGGTATCTGAGGCAGGGTGAGATGTGATATCCATAAGCCTTGCTGAAGGAAGGATGAGAGAACAGGGGCCCAGTACCCATCCTATCCTGACATGGCCTCATGGCTCCGCAGCAATGAGGTCCCTGAGAGACAAGGCATATGTCTGTGGTGACAGCAAGGTCTTTTTGCTTAAATGCTGGGGGAGACTCTTTGTGAATAGTGGCAGGACACTGGTGGGTTGACTGTCTAGAGCAGGGGTCCTCAAACTTTTTAAACAGGGGGCCAGTTCACTGTCCCTTAGACGGTTGGTGGGCCAAACTATAGTTTAAAAAAAAATCTATGTAGAATTCCTATGCACACTGCACATATCTTATTTTGAAGTAAAAAAAAAAAACAAAATGGGAACAAATACAATATTTAAGATGAAGAACAAATAAAATTAAATCAACAAACTTACCAGTAAGTAAGGGGCCTACTTTTGGCTAATGAGATGGTCAATGTCCAGTTCCATATTTGTCACTGCTAATCGTAACAAGTGATGCAAGTATGCATCAGTTACTCTAGATTTGATTAGAGATTTCAGATGTTTCATTCTGGAAAAAGTCTGTTCATAGACATAAGTGCTGCCAAAGATGGTTGCCATTTTGAGTGCATGGTTCCTGAGATTAGGATATGTCTCAGAGTGGAGAGATGCATAGAAATTAGGAAGGCTGCTTGACTTAAATGTGTCTTTCAGAGAGTCACAAATCTGCAGTTCAGCTAGTTCCATTTGGTAAATTGTATCCACATTGTCTTTTCTTTTTTTTTTTTTTAATTTAAAGATACTTTATTCTTTTTTTTTTGAGACAGAGCCTCAAGCTGTCACCCTGGATAGAGTGCGGTAGCATCATGGCTCACAGAAACCTCCAATTCCTGGGCTCAAGCGAATCTCCTGCCTCCGCCTCCCAAGTAGCTGGGACTACAGGTGCCCTCCACAACACCCGGCCATTTTTTGGTTGCAGCCGTCATTGTTGTTTGGTGGGCCCGGGCTGGATTCGAACCCGCCAGCTCAGGTGTACGTGGCTGGCACCTTAGCCAGTTGAGCCACAGGCGCCGAGCCAAGATACTTTATTCTTAATTTTTTTTTTAATTTTTAATTTTTTTAATTTTTTTTTTTTTTTTTTTTGAGACAGAGCCTCAAGCTGT
>CAUYRH010084752.1:0-10461 GCA_963574655.1 Perodicticus potto
TGTAGTCCCAGCTACTTGGGAGGCGGAGGCAGGAGACTCGCTTGAGCCCAGGAGTTGGAGGTTGCTGTGAGCTGTGATGCCACAGCACTCTATCCAGGGTGACAGCTTGAGGCTCTGTCTCAAAAAAAAAAAAAAAAAAAGCTAAATAAATGAAAGCTTTTCCCTAACAAGCACAGTGTAAAGGTTTATAGCATTCCTCCTGGTGAAGGGCTCAACTACCGCTCGACTTCTCTTAACCAAGACAAACAATGCACCTTAACTTAGTTATCTGTACCTTACAGTAATCCTAAATGAAAAACAAAACTCAGTAAGAAAAGCATATGTGTTGTAACTTATATATAGAATATAAATATGAATTTCAAAGATCCAAAACTGTCCTGTTGAAGTTTCTTTTGAATATGTCAGACAATTTCTGATGAAACAATATGGTTGCCTCTGTGAAGAAATATGTTCATGCCAAGTCAACTAGGAAGGAGATCATGAACAGCACAAACAGAAAAGTAGATATATGGACCCCTAAGGAGATAAAGTATTTATATATCTTGTCTTAGAAACTTATTTGTGTTCAGCCTAACAGGTAATCCCATACAAAGATGCCATCTGCCAAGTGATGTAAAACAAATTTCAGATCTCAAATAATATATACTATAGCAATTTGAATGAATGTGCATATATAAAAATCTTCTTTTACTCACGTTAAAGAGAGAAAAGGTATTGTCTTTGAGTAAATTAGTTGTGATGATGGCAGATTGCCCAGAGGCATTAAACTACTATCACATGTTAGAAAATGTGCATTTAAGGAAGACTGAGGAATAAAAGATGAAATAATTATTCTCCATTTCTAGCCTAACTGCCCATACCAGTCAGACAGCAATACAGAGAGTTCATGATACCCTCAGTTCTTGGCATAGTCTCATCATAAGCACCGCCGTAGACCCACTTTCCACTATTAATTTAATTGTGTCCTTAGCATTTTTCTTCTTCATTTTCTACGCCACTGACAGCCATTCAGGTAGACTTGATTTGTTTAGGTGAAATGTGCTTTTTGTTATATTATTCATATACATTAATAGTAATTTTCAGTATATCTCATTCTTTCTTGTTTTCCCCAGACTTAATTCTTTTTCAATTCAACTAACATAGCTAAATTTAACTTCCTGTCTAGCCAATCATTTTTAACATTCTTACATACTGTGGTGTCCCCCGCATTTTATGTCATACCCTTCCCTATGATGGACACCTTATCCAAATTCCTATCACACACTAAATCCCTACCCGAAACATCAGTGCAAGGAACATCCTTGTGCATTTCTCTTAACAGAGCCATGTGAGAGGAAAAACAGATGGAGACAAAATAAACAAGCAAACTTGTTCACATGCGTATGTAATGGAACTGCTTGTTGTAATATGAGATTACTTTTACTATTGTCAGACTTCTTGTTGGAATGACAATAGCTGTTAATGTTCCTGATAGGTACGTGAATGTACATATGTATCAACATTCTCACCAACCAATAGCATGAGCCAGCTTTCTGATTTTTTTCAAGTAAGTGTAATAGCATAAAGAGCTTTCCCTCCCTCACTTTCAACACACTTTTCTTTTTCTTTTATTTACTAGTAAGTATGGGAAACTTTTCATATGCCATTAACCCTTTGGTTTTACTCTTTCGCAAATTACCTATTTGATAAATATTACATTAAATTTGGTATGTTTAGGTAAGTAATATAAACCTTTAACAAAAAATCTCATGGCAGTGGAATGTAAGAGCTCATATAAAAGAGATCCTTGTTCAAAGCAATGCAGAGCCAGCGGGATATGTTGCTCCAAAGTGAAGAGTGATTTCTGTCTTAGTGGGGATCTCTGCTCCATGCCTTACTTGCTATATTGCCTTTGATCACGGTGTTAGTGTTTTGGAACGCTGACATCATTTTAGTACCTACATACTAGAGTACTTGAGAGAGTAAATGAAACACCAAAGACACTAACAACAAAGCCCAGCCTGATCAGCACTCAACATTCCATCAATATTTTTAGACTTCTCTAATTTTGTGCAATTTCACTTACCATGTAAAGTTAGTAAATAAATTCAATATTAATGAAGGAACACATCAGGTTCGGATGAGCTTCAGATCGTGGCAGTATCACCCTCTCTCCATTTGCTGTGGACTCATTTGCACATCCTGTCTTCCCTCATTTGAAAAAAGCTCACATCAGGACATGAAGTAGAAGTCAAAAACCTGTTCACTCAGCATTCTCCTTACGTTTGTAAAATGCTCTGATTAAATGTTTTAAAGGTTACTAGGACAGCAAATGCTTATCTTAGAAGTTAACTAGATAATGCACTCTAGAAATGCAAACTACTCACTATCCTTTACAAATGCACACATCTCATCCGCCCTCCACCCTGCTCCATTTATCTTCAGTCATTTTTTCATCCATAAGCAAAACCTAAGTTGTAAATGTTACTATTGCTATCGTTTCTAATTAGATAAAATGTGCTGCCTCTAGTTACGAATTTGGTTCAAATATCTCATGTTTTATATCAATAAATAAAATATGTTCAGGAGAAACCATAAAGAGTTATGAACCACCTTACCAAAACTTGTTTATATAATTTTATGAGTAGCTTATGAAATAATAGGGGAAATAGGTTTTAGAAAACGTTACCAAATGAATGTATCTTAAGGTCAATAGCTTAAACAGAAGTTGAAATATAACCTGTTAACTCATATTAAGAGTTTTGCTTCTTTGAAAGATAGTTTGCTAATCATTTAACATAGTTACTTCCAAATAATTGCATGACAAATCCTATCATGAATATTGAATTATCTCATTCCTAAAAAAAAAAAATGATTAGACAGAAACTATGATTTATTTGATCAGGAAGAATTCTAATAATCTTCCAAATAACCTGCTAGATTTTGAAATATAATCAGTTTGGTACTGGTTTAAAATATTGAGTAACTTCATTTAGAGATAACATTCTGCAAGTCATGTTTCAATTTGTTGTTCTGGATATTATGGGATATTTTGAGATTGCCCATTTGTTTCTCATTAGATTTTCATTTATCTTATTTGTTTGTTACTCCTCTTTAACCACTCCTGTCCTCTGTGAAACACTGTCTACCATTTCCTATATATTATTGACCTAATCTGTCTACTTCCATATAGATTGTTATGTAGGTATATAAGCACAAGAATGTATGCATACATGAATAGAGAAAGAAATATAATTCTGCAAGGCAAATCATTTCAATTAGCCAATAAGAGAAATAATTAGTAAAATGAAGGTAGGAAAGTAACAGTGTATTTATTAGGGGAAAAAAATGTATGCAAGACAGAGTAAAGTAGCATTGTGGCTCCAAGCACAAATTTACACTGATTTAGTTTTGTATCCTTGCTTGCAAATTATCCTGACTTTAGGACGATTACTTTAACTCTCTAAGATTCAGTAGTCTCAAATATAAATTTTGGCACTTCCTCACAGGTATGATAAGAAAATCAAATTATAAAATGTCTCAAAGTATTTAAACTTGTTCCTGAAGTATATCAAATGTTCAAAAAATACTAACTATGATCAGGATAAGAATTCTTGTTACACACCATTGAAGGTCTGGCTTTAAGTTTTATTGCGGCAAACAATTAAAAATAGTTTATATGATCACTTCTCTTATAATGAAATTAAATGCAGCCATAGTTATGGTGAAACACAATTTTGTTGAACAAAAGAAATTATCTAAAGTCTTCATAAAAATAAAACCAATCGAAAATGTCCAAGGATTTCTTATTATATTGTCCCTGGCTGTAGTTAGGTTGATGGCTACAAGACAAATCGCAATTTTGTAAAAGAGTATCAGGGTTTGGAAGGAAAATTTGGGAAAAATAGGATAGCTTCCAAATATTCCAATTCACAGACTGAATAAATACAGAGAATCAGGACTGTGTGTGTGAAAGAATACATATATATTCTCTTTTTATGATATTTGGTAGATAATAAGTGGCTTCTTTTGAGATCATAATATTCTAATAATTAAAACTACGTAATGACTTATAATTTCAGGCATCGGGTTTAAGTGTTAATCAGAATGAAGGTAAACCTACTACTCTCCTAATAGTTACACAAATGCCAGCTTGTATAAATTTAACAATAAGTTAGAAGTCCTACATATCCCCATCTCTCCCCTCCTACCACTGAATGCTCATCAACCAACCATTTTCTTTCTCGTCCTCCTCCTTTTCCTTTATTTTGCTTTTCTTGGTGAGAAAAATAAAACAAAAACAACCTAAAAGTGTCAAGGGAGCTTTACAGGCTAATGGAATGTACGGAGGGGCACAAGTAAAATTCATTACTCTTCGTCTTAGAGATGTGTGAATCACCGAAACCCATTCAAAGGAAGGATGACGGAATTTGACCTAATCAGTTCTTCCAGGGTCCTTTGGGCTGCTCTGAAAGCATAAGTGGTTCACAGATACCTGATGTCAGATTGAAGCCATGTTCAGTGCCGCGGGGGGGGGGGGACCCTTAGTGGCATTGGAGAACTAGTAAACTGCCTAGGCTGTTCTAGGGAGGAATGAATGAAATCAGTCACTTAGAAATCTATTGAGGGTTAGGGTTGTGAATTATCTTAGAAGAATTTGGGTAGTAATAGCAGATGTTCGTGGGTTTATACTAAATTTTTTATTAAGACTATATACCCTAACCTTTGGTTCCCATCAAGAGGAGGAATGGAATTTGAAGGGATTGAAAGGGAATATAGATTATTGAGCAAAGAGGAGCTCTGATGGCTGAGCTCATGTAATAATTTCTCTGTTCCTCATCTGTAAAATTTCAGTAACCTAAAAGTTATTTCCTCTAATCTTCCTTATATGTAAAATGAAACCAATACCACAATATAGATAAACCACATTGAAGAGTATCTGTCATACATGAATCCTATCTGCATGCTTGTTTATGCTAGACTTTGATATTATTTTTATGTATTATACTGATTAATTATTCAGCAATTAATGTTTGGATAGGTATTATTTTGCTCAAGTTCAAAGTGGAGGAATTTTAACTTCGGAGGCATTTTTGTAAATTGCCTAATCTCGCAGTAAGCTAAAATTTAAGCTCAGATATTAATGGCCAATGCCATTGTTATTGTTGTTGTTGCTGTTTTTACTGTTTAAATCTTTAGAAGACATTCTCTGTAATCATTTTTTTTATATTACTTTATTTTTTAACTTTAGCTTGAGTACCCATCTTTTCTCTAGCATTATCCTGGCTCTGGCTACTAAACTTGATGACCAAGATATTCTCAAATAAATGAGATCTGGAGGTAACAATGGGACAAGCAGAGACTGTACTCATTTATAAAGGAGTGAATATTATGACCATTTTATTCTTGCATGCATTTCAGATCTCTTACATAGTATCTGTCTCATGTGCTTGTAACATTAAAAACATATATCCCAGTTCTAAGTCCTCTAGCCTATCACGATAAATTTTTCAGCACTTTCTCACAAAGCTGTTTAGCAGTGCTTATGTTGAAATCACATCAGTGACAATTTCACAATGGCTTCTGTAGCACTTAAAATGCTAGGAGTCCATGTTTTTAAAAGGATTTTCTGAAAAAAATCACCCACCGTGAGAGAACATCAGAGAAATAATTATCTTTCGTTGCCTCTGGCATGTTCTCGCCAATCTAATTTTAAAGTAGGAACAAAACACAGAGCAGAGGGGTAATAACAGCCATGTTTTAGAAGATGAGGCAGAAGTGTTAGATGATTTGAGGGCCGTCTACAGATGGAGTTTTTTCAGCTGTCTCCAAGGGGGTAAGGGATCCTGAAGAGAAAAAAAATGAAATGAATGTAAGTAAATGTCATCTCAAGAGGCTAACGCCCAGCATCAGAGTAAAATGTGTAGCAATAAAAATATGATAAGTAAATAAAATGAATGGCTGCCTAGATGGAAATATAAAAGAAACATCGCTATGCACATGGTGTAACTTCTGATTTTACAATGTAAAGAATGGTCTTACACCAAAAGAATTCCCAGCACATTGAAGCTAGAGGAAATATTAACATGAACGCAGTCTAATCTCCTTTTATTTAAGAGGAAATGAAATGAACAGAGAATAAAAAAAAAAAAGTATTCCTGCTTAGGAGAGATTTTCCTGTTTTGTTTTTGTTTTAGGAAGAGAAGGGACAAATGTAAGATCTGGTGGCCAGTGGTAGTTGTGATGGTCTCCTGTTTAGATGATGTTATGTAAACCAAGCCTTTTACCCAAGCAAGAGCTGTCTTCAAAACAACATGTCAAGCCTTAATTATAATGCTGTTTTAGGATAAGGAGGCTGTGGGAACTGCTTCTCTGCTAAAATACTTCAATGAGCTACTTAATACAGAATCTCCTCCTTCCTGCCAACTGTCACTGCTGGATAAATATGGTAGAGGGATCCAGAGACCGAGGCAAAGGCCACTGGCACCTTCCCAGAACTAGGCAACAGGACCCAGTGCTCTGAGCAGAGCTTTGATGGATAAGCCATAGGCAACTTCAGCTCCCTTGTTTACTACACACTCTCAGCATTAATTTAGCTCCAGGGGTAGAATGCAAGGGAGGGGGACGAGTGGAGAACTGTGGGTAAAATAGTTAGGTGCAGAGATTAAATGGTCATATTTTATAACTGTAAGTAATTACCATTGGCAATGCCTTGGTATTAGAGATGAGCAGACAGGTCCAAACATGTAGGGGAAACAACCTGCCCAAGTTCACCCAACTTCAGGTCTCCAAAACCTATGGTCCAATGCAGAGACCATTGAGGTGTTAAAGAAATCCCTGGATTCTATCAATTTATGAATTTCTTTCAGCCCTCTTGGAGACAGAGATGACACATGGGAGGGGAGCCTAAGAGAAAACACACGGTAGAACCCTGGCTTGACCAACAATGTGTGTTCTTCCTCTAGTACCATGTGCATAATGCTACCATATTTACCACGTTGCATGGAAATAATTTTCTTAACAGGATTAGTAAGTTGCTGAAACACCAATAGATTTTACTTGAACAACACACTCTTAAATAAGAAAATTACCTTCTCTTTCTTTTTTTTTATTAAGTCATATACACATAGACCATGAATACGTTTATGCATATGTGGGGTACAATGTGTTGATTTGTTTTATACAATCTGACATGCTTACATCAACCAATCAACATAGCTTTCACCTCATTTACTTGACTATTGTGTTAAGACATTTATGTTCTACACTTGACAGATTTGACTTGTACACTTGCAATATGCTCCATAGATGTGGTCCTGCCCTTTATTGTCCCCTCTATTAAAACTCCCCCCTCCTTTCCCTTCCCACTCCGTTTCTCTCCTTCATCCTATTGTTGTGTTCTATCTTTCATACAAAAGTGAGAGTAAATATAAGTTGGTTTCGTAGAAGTACTGAGTACAGTGGATAATTTTTCCTTCATTCTTGAGATACTTTACTCAGGAGAATATGTTCCTGGTCCCTCCATGTAAACATAAAGGAGGTAAAGTCTCCATCTTTTTTAGGGCTACATAATATTCCATATTATACATGTACCACAATTTAATAATCCATTCATGGGTTGATGGGCACTTGGGCTTCTTCCATGACTTGGCTATTATGAATTGAGCTGCAATAAATAATCTGGTGCAAATGTCTTTTTTGCAAAGTGATTTTTGGTCTTTTGGATATACTCCTAGTAGAGGAATTGCAGGATCCAATGGCAGGTCAATTTTTAGATCACTGAGTGTTCTCCAAACTTCTTTCCAAAAGAAACATATTAGTTTGCATTCTCACCAGCAGTGGAGAAGTGTTCACTATTCTCCTCATCCATGCCATCATCTGTAGTTTTGGGATTTTGTTATGTGGGCTACTCTTACTGGAGTTAGATGGTATCTCAAACTGGTTTGGATTTGTATTTCTCTGATGATTAAAGATGACGAGAATTTTTTTCATTTGTCTGTAGACCATGTGCTTGTCTTCTTTGGAGAAGCTTCTGTTCAGGTCTCTTGCCCATAGTGAAATGGGATCACTTGTTCTTTTCTTATTAATAAGTTTGAGTTCTCTGTGGATTCTGGTTATCAAACCCTTGTTGGACCCTGCAAATATCCTCTCCCATTCTGAGGGCAGTCTACTTGCTTTACTTACTGTGTTCTTGGCAGTGCAGAAGCTTTTTAGTTTGATCAGATCTCAGGAAAGTATTTTTGGTATTGCTTCAAGGGCCCTGGGGGTCCTCCTCATAAAGTTTTCTCCCAGGCCAATTTCTTCAAGTATTTCCCCTGCACTATTTCCAAGAATCTTTATGGTTTCATGTCTTAGGTTTAAGTCTTTTATCCAGTGAGAGTAAATTTTTGTTACAGATGAAAGTTGTGGGTCCAGTTTCAGTCTTCTACAAGTCACTAGCCAATTCACCTGGCACTATTTGTAAAATAGGGAGTCTTTCCCCCAATTTAAGTTTTTGATAGGCTTATTGAAAATCAAAAGACTTCATCTCTTGGTTCTCAATTCTGTTCCATACATCTAACTCTCTATTTTTATGCCAATACCATGCTGTTTTGATCACTATAGATTTATAGTATAGTCTGAAGTCTGGTATTGTGATTCTGCCTGATTTTTTTTTTATTTCTGAGCCAGGCAACCGTATCCCCTTCTCTCTTTCTTCTTCAATTTCCTCTTTCTTCAGTAAAGAGACACTAAAAAAAAATTTGCCTATTTGAATACTTATAATGACTGACTGTTATAGTGGATGTGATGCATTCTATAAATGGAAAAGTTAATCCAAGAAAGATAATAAAATTAGTGGTGATGTGGGGGTGGTGGTGATGGTGGTCACAGTAGTAACAATAGCAATAGTGATAACAATGGAATTAATACAGCTAGAAGAGTAAAATCCAGAGAAGGGAAGTGAGAAATTGTGTCCTTTAAGTAAATAACATTTGCCATGAGATAGCTGTAATACCATGTATTATCTGTATTGGACATGACAAAGCAGTTAAATAAGAAATGCTGAGTGTACTTGAATGTAGCTTTCTCACGTACATCTGAACTATGTTTACAAACTTTGACAATAATGCAATACTGAGAGGCCAAGAAGTACTCCTATGAAAATAAGTAATATTACACGTAGGAAACACGGCTAACACCGCTCATTGTCACGGTTGTATTTGTCTTGCAATCCAAAATTATTTTTTCCTAAGGAGAGCTTTGTCAATGTGCTTATTTATATTTTTCATGAACTATTAGTAAAAAGATAAGCAAGTCAAAAATGACATCAATTGCTATACCGCAGTTTGTATATAATACCACTTATGGAAAGTCAAGGTTAAAACATTTTATGTATTACTCTAAGCATAGCCTTGGCATCAAGGTTTCTGTTCATATGCTTTTGGCTGAGAAAATACAGTTTACAACCAAACCAAAGCCTCATGAAGTTTTTAAGAGATAATCTTTTTTTAAAGCTATAGATCAAGAAATAACATATTTCACTACATTTTTCCATTTATAGTAGATAATTATTTCTAAAGATAACAAAATAATTTGTTGTTTGGAATCTTATCAAACTTATGAAGAATTCTAGGAAACTGCACTTGTAGTATGCAAACATTAAAATATGCACAGTTATGCAGGAAATTGTACTGGTGAAATTTTTTGAACCATTTATTTATTGCTTATTTCCATATCAGTTAATGTCCTCCACATAATCCCCTAAATCCCTCCACACTTGATGAATTCTATTTTAAGAAGTTTATAAAAAGCTGTAAAAAAAAAAAAAAGTCATGAGCTTTATTCTGTATGATTAACTTAATTCTCCTTTGAATGTTTCCTACTAAATAAAATGATAAATAGATGGATATTAGTACACTTGCTTTTAGTTAAGTGGTAGGTGTTTGCTTCCCAAATATGCAAACCAATAAATAATCTACTGGCAAATGAAGAGTAAAAAAGGAAACTCATAAATAAACTAAATATTTATAGACATCTTTTTTCCTAATAGTAATTCCATCCTATGTAAAAACAGTGTCAAAATGCTTAATACCTGCCAGAAGATGCCCAGGTGTTAAAAAGTTGCAGATTTCACAAAAATAACATGAGACATACTTTGGACCTGGCTCAGTTCAGATGCATTTGTAGTAGACGGCACAGCACCACCACCGTTACTGATATGCATGGAGGATTTTTTCTGTGATTCATTTTATTTTGGAGTAGAGGAGAGAGAACTGCCAGTGGAAAACTTCTCTTTATATGCATTTGAACTATTTAACAGCACAGAGGTCAGAAGAGAAAATGGAATTATTTTTACAAGATAAACAGTATATGTGATTTGTGGAAGGTGTATAATTTTGACAGGGTCTAAATCCAAGGATAGCAGGTTTTGAATCAGAAGGCAAAGGTTGTTACAAAGTTAATGAGGCAAAAATCTTTATACTGAACAAAAATATTTTGACT
>CAUYRH010084753.1:0-56770 GCA_963574655.1 Perodicticus potto
TTTTTTGAGACAGAGCCTCAAGCTGTCACCCTGGATAGAGTGTCGTGGCATCACAGCTCACAGCAACCTCCAATTCCTGGGCTCAAGCAAGTCTCTTGCCTCTGCCTCCCAAGTAGCTGGGACTACAGGCGCCCGCCACAAAGCCCGGCCATTTTTTTTTTTTTTTTTTTTGGTTGCAGCTGTCATTGTTGTTTGACAGGCCAGGGCTGGATTTGAACCCGCCAGCTCAGGTGTACGTGGCTGGTGCCTTAGCCCATTGAGCCATAGGCACTGAGCCTACATTTGCTAGTTCTAAACTAGCTAGGGCTTGTTTGAAATAATGAGAACTGCAACAAAAACTGACTTTTTTCTTGTCACCAATAACCAATTTGAGTTGACCATTGCCAGTTAATGCCAAGGAATTCACATTGCTGGTGGTCTATACAAAAGCAGCAAAAACAAACATTTGTTTCGTGTTTAATATGTGCCAGATGCTACACTTAGCATCTTGCACAAAATATTTCATTTAGTCTACACAATAATCATAATTCTAGGAGGTAGCTACTGTTATTATCCACATGTTAATGACAAGGAAATTGAGGGTCAGCGACTTTAAATAACTTGCTCAAGGCTCCCAAGAGGTATGTGACAGACACAGACTTCTACTCAGGACCACGTGATTCCAAAGCCCATGTTTTTATATATTTCCCTCTACTTCTTCTCCTTGTTGTATAATGTACCGAAAAAAATGTCATTTGTTTTCAATGACATTTCCATATAAAACCATGAGTGTATTATTAAGGTGGAAGCAAATCATTAAACACAATGGCAGAAGGAACATCACTGTAATGTGTGACTCCACGGGTGTTTAAGATGTAGATCCATTAAGGAAGCTTGAAATACTTTTCCTCAGCTTTGCAACTGAGCATCTGGTGACCTTTCTAGTAGTTCCTGATAAATAACTCATAAGGGCTGTAATGTGGCTAAGAAAAATCTCCAAAGTTGTTGGCACCATCTAGATGAGAAACAAACCAAGAAAAAGCAGCAAATTTCTAGCTCTGTGAAATCACTCCATGTTATATCCTGCTTCAAAGCCCTAAACCAACCTATTCAGAAATGGCTATTAAAGGTAGGGTCAATTCTTTCACAGGCAATTCTATTCACTAGGAAATCTGTGATGAAAACGAAACTTTTAAAAATGCAAGCTGACTCAACATCCATCTTTCTTTCAATATCTGGCAGAGAAGCCAGTAAGCTTACCACTCATTCTGCTACGTCAGTGCTTGTTACTGTTGGTAGAAGGCATCACTAGGTGAGTCCCAAATCATGGAGATGCAGAGCAATGGAGATATTGAACAATAACCCACAGCATCCTTGGATAAATCCTCACAGGTAAGTAGAGCATGTTTTCCATTATTTATGACATTATTGAATAAAAAAATCAGAATATAGATCTAGATACTAGAGGGCAGATAGAAGGGGAAGGTCAGAAGCAGTGGCTGAGATTGCAATGATGTGCCTTATGCCACCTAAATCTTCAAGCCTCCTTATCAACTGGGATAGATTTGATTTCTTATGCTCAACAGCAACATCTTTTTATTAGTTCTATATGAAATATTTGTGGTTGATAATAGTGTCAACAAAAACTGATACATTTTTGTCACCAATAACTTGAGTTGAGCATTGCCACTTAATGTCAAAGTATTCACGACCCTAATGGTGGCCTCACAGAGATCAAGGAATGATCCCAGAGGCTTTGGGATCAAGTCTCTTGTGGTTTTAAAACTGATCGGACCCTTTCCACCAAATAGACACCAGAAATTTATTAATTGAAATTTCAAGGATGGTGTCTGTCTTCTTCACAAAGTTGTTGTTTCCAATATTATAATGCCAGATGTGTCAGATTCTGAGTTCACAGATAAGACATTTAAAACCAATGAAAATTCCACTACTTTGCTCCTAGAGTCCTCAGTCCATATACATTTGCAGTACTGTTGCCAATCAGTAAAATAGGCCCAACCTCTTCAAAATCAACAGAGGTCACCTTTAAGAATATAATCTTCAAAGGTGATACTTGAAGGTTTCTCTTTGCTGTAAAGGTTGAGTGTCAATATGTTTTTTGGAGACCCATTCAGCAGGGTTGGGAGTAGGGGTGGAAAATGACAGTTGCCACATGCATATAAAGCATTTTTGCAGCTTATCCTCAGGTGACTTTGTGGACACTGTTGCCTGTGGACTTTCATGAGTTTTTTTCATCAAGTCCTTAGGAAAGCCAAATTTCAATTGCCACTTAGAGCTCCCAGAGCTTGAATATGCCAACTCCTATATTTTCATAACTCATTCAGAATCTCATCCAACATAAAAGGCAAGGGAGTAATGTCTAATGACAGTTTTTTTCCACCTGGGAAGTACTAGCTTTCATGTGCTTGAGAAGTTCAAGATGAAGAGGGAACAAAGGTTTCCTCTGGATAGCAGAAACTCATGGAATTGTGAGTCCCCCTGGTCTAGCCAGTGGGAAAAAGCATCAGCACAGCTCCAGCCTTATACCCAAATTAAAACCATCAGCTCAGCCTGACTGTGATGTGGCCATAACATTTCACCACCTTAAATGTGTGATAACTGTGCACAGGCAGGTAATGTGATCTGACAGTGTCACCATGGAGCTGTCATGTCTGAATTGCTTTCTCAATCCCAGAATTTCTATGTCCATCATGAATCCCTATTCCAGTCTAAATTGATTGTGATGGTAATAATACATGTAATGATGGAAGAATCCAAAGCAGGAGAAGCAACTTACTATTTATTGAGTACTCACTAACGTATCTGTGGCTGAAAGACCCTAGGGTGATCCCCAGAGATTCCCCACTTTCTGATGCCTACTCCTTTGTGTAATCTCCTTCTCTTAAGTGTGTTCAGGACTGGAGACTAATTTCTAAGCAACACCGTGTCAAAAGGGATAGGATGTCACTCCCTTGATTAGGTTGCACTGTAAGGCAAAAATGACAGGTGTCATTACTGTGGTGATAATACACTATACAAGTCTTACTTAGCAGAAATTATCTTTGCATGTGTGATGAAGCCACACCAAGGAAGCCCGTGTGGCAAAAAGCTACTCAAAGAGTGTTCCACATCATCTCCCACAGAGCCCAGTGTAATTGAGAGTCAGGTGGCCATAGTAACCACCTGCTCCTTAACAAACCCTGTTAGGGTTTCTTCCCTTCCTTACCTCAATCTCCAACTCTCACCAGTGGTTCTTAGAATCTCCTCACAAATAGATAGTTTGAATTTAACTCCTTTTCTCAGCATCTGCTTCTCGGTGGACACAACCCAAGAGGTAGGGGCACTTCAAGTTAGATGAAAATTTGTTAGAAACTCAATCAAGAAAAACAGAAACCAGCACAGAGATTGTTCTGAAAAGTGTTCATAAGAATATTCTTGGCAACGCTGCATGAAAAAGGAGAAATAAATTGATGAGAAACTGCTGGCTGTATTTTTCAAACTAACCAAGTGTTTGTTAATAATTTTACCCCTAAATTCTTTCATATGCTGGATAGTGGACACTAAGTATTCTCCCTCTAGATAGGTATCTCCCATAGTGTGAAATCACATATTAGCATTCTGATTTATTAATCAGTTTCTTGAGTTTGGTTAGTGTGAGTCAATTTCAAAAGTCCTTTTTTTTAAAGCAGGAATCACTGTAATTAAAGAATCAGGCACTGGAGTCTGCGATCCCTGAAAGGTCTGTCTGGGAAGGCAAACAGATTCTTTTATACCCATATATTTTTGTCACTTGCCTCCACAATTTTCATTACTGATCAAAACTATGCACTAGTTGTTCAGGAAATAAAAGCATATTCTGGCATTAAATTTTGAAAGAAATTAATTGGTTATGCATGGCACTAAATAACATAAAAATTGATTGTCAAACTTCTAAAAAATCTGAGGATGACATATTCAACTATAGGAGAGTTGAGGGTGTTTCTTTTGGGGCAAAGCTAAGGAAGTCATGGTGCTAGCTTTTCTAGGTAGGAGCAGTGATTCTCAACAGCATCCAAAGTATCCATGTAGATACATCCAAAGGATCCAGTAGCTTTCATAATTTCTTCACTAAACATAACCTGCAGACTGAATAAATATATCTCATGCAGATATATACGACTATGGTTTTTGTTTATCATACTTTTGAATTCATAGTGGTAGGTAGTATTTTTGATCACGATGTATTTTCACCATCAGTGGTTACCAAGTAAGTGTTGTCATTTAGGGAAGGCCTTGATAATTGTTAAGGTCAATAAGGAAGATTAATATATTAAATGATTAATAGTCATGATTTAGACAACCAGATGGGCAATATGTTCCTTTGGGTATCTTTGTTAAGACTTCATTTTTAACTAGTTTTTGAAAGGTGGAATAGAGGAATTAGAAAGTTTAACACTACCTTCCTTGGTGGCTCTTGAATTTAGAGCTTCTGAGCTTTTACCTAAAGTGGATCTCGATCTCTGTGCTATGGGGTAAGGTTGACATTCTGTTAAGAAAATTCTAAGTGTGGGTGATATTTTTCCTTGGGTAGGACCTGTTTTATGAACCATGAATGTAGTGCTAGAATGTAGGGAATGTTGAACAATGGCTCTACCTAAACTCATCCCAGGCTCTGGCCAAGACAGAGTAATTTCCCCATAAGATATGGAAGAGGATAGTTCAACCCCAGGGGGTGGTCTTGATACCACTCCGATGTCTCCAGAAGCTTTCTGTGCAGTTCTAAAAGCTGCAAACTCAATGAAAACCTACTTCTCTAAGCCCTCAGAAGTAAACCTATGTCAGGAGTTCATAGCACGCTCTTTGCAATAATAATCTTTCTCATTACTGTCATGCTTCATGTATAACTTCATGTTTATTTTATCTTTATTCTGTCTGAAACCTTGTGAGGTGAGTGAGGTAAGATTATTTTATTTTATATCTAAAACCAAAACTATGTCTCATAATCCTCTTTTTTTCAAAGTCCCTTGGCCAACATGTAGAAGAACCATGACAAAAACCTCTTAAAACCGACCTAGAAGATAACCTCAAGTCAAACATAAAATAATATACTGTCATGTACCACATGATGACTTTTCAGTCAATGATGGACCACACACATGATGGTCGTCCTGTAAGGTTCTTAAATGTATTTCTACAGTACGTTTTTGGTATTTAGGTATGTTTAGATACACAAATACTGGCATTTGCATATAGTATTCACTCTAGTAATGTGCTGTACAGGTTTGCAGCTTAGAAGTAAGAGCTATACCATATTGCCTGGGTGTGTAGTAGGCTGTACCATCTAGATTTGTATATGTACATTCTGTGATGTGTGCACAGCAATGAAATCACCCAAGATTCATTTCTCAGAATGCATCGCCACCATTAAGCAACACACACTGTAATTGCCTTTTCGGAATCACAGAATCTTTCTTTAAGTTAGAATTTGCTCTCAAGCTGTATTTCTATATACCTTCAAAATAGCACACATGCAACATAAAATATAATACTTAACAAAGCATATTTGGAAATCCAAGAGTTCAAAATGAAAAATTATATGTACACTTACATTCTCATTATTTAGTATAATTTTGATTATGTTTCTATGGACAAGTCACTTAAAATAAATTAATCCCTTTTATCATCACAACTATCTTATAAGGCATTCTTATCTCATTTTTAAGATGGGAAAGTAGACTCAGAAAATTTAACTAATTTGTTCAGTCTCACTCAGCTGGAACACTGGTAGGGGAGGAATTTGAAATTTTCCTGGTATCATTTTTTTTAGACTATACTTCCTAACCAATGCCTAAATATTTCCCTCAAGAAAATCTATGTGTTTCTTGGATCATTAGTTATCCTTTTCCTCCTGTCACCTAGTATATGAATGTTTAAGATCTTAGACTCCCAAACTTCAGTTCAGTCGCTAGACACCCCTTGAAATGCTCTGTGAAAGGTCCCAGTGGATCGCAGACAAGGGGGAGTCAAGGCTGGACTTACTTATCAGGGCCTTCTCTCTAACCCACTAAATATCTCATTACCATTGACCAGCTGGATGTCAGCATGTCACACATTATTCCAAGAGAAGAGCAAGAGCCCCTCAGGTCGGTAGATAATCAGGAAACAGTGTTATGAGAGTTGACATCTTATGAATAATTATTTTAAAAATCTGTTCATTTCTGTTCCTTCAACTCCAGATGGGAAGTCGGTTCTACCAAGTTGCTCAGTCAAACTGTGATGAGAACATCACTTAAACAAGGTGCCACTTGCTCTTATTTTTTATAAAGTGACTATATTCAAGGGTTATATTGTGAGAGTATATGCTCAAAAGAGCATAAGACAAGTAACTAAGTCTAAAACAGGTAACTCTCGGATTTCTCTGGGAACTCCTCTTAGAACTGTTGGGCCTCAGCTCTTTTACTGTTTCTTTCTTCTTCTTCTTTTTTTTTTTTTATTAAATCATGGTTGTGTACATAAATGCAATTGTGGGGTACAATGTACTGGTTTTATATATAGTTTGAAATATTTTTATCAAATTGGTTGACATAGCTTCCATGGCATTTTCTTAGTTATTGTGTACAGACATTTATATTCTACATTTAGTTAAGTTTCACCTGTACCCTTCTAAGATGCACCATAAGTATGGACCCACCAATTACCCTCCCTCCCACCATCCTTCCCCCTCCCCTCCTCTCCCTTGCCCCTTTCCCCATATTCTTGCGCTGTAATATGAAAGCTATAACTTAGTTTCATAGTAGGGCTGAGTACATTGGATACTTTTTCTTCCATTCTTGGGATACTTTGCTAAGAAGAATATGTTCTAGCTCCATCCATGAAAACATGAAAGAGGTAAAGTCTCCATGTTTCTTTAAGGCTGCATAGTATTCTGTGGTGTACATATACCACAATTTATTAATCCATTTGTGGGTCGATGGGCACTTGGGCTTTTTCCATGACTTAGCAATTATGAATTGGGCTGCAATAAACATTCTGATACAGATATCTTTGTTATACAGTGATTTTTGGACTTCAGGATATATACATATTCTTTCAGTAGAGAAATTATAGGATTGAATGGCAGTTCTATTTTTAGATTTCTAAGTATTCTCCAGATAACTTTCCAATTACTGTTTCATATCAATGTCTGTTGGTATATAGTTCTGTTTTGGGGATGGTAAATGTATAAAGTGGATAGTCACAACAGAAATTGAACATAAAATTTTAAGTTTATTACAGCTTTGAGGGATGCCTTGCTAAATTTTTCAATGGAAGAGATTAAACATGGAGCTGGCTAAGTATTTTTTCTAAAAATATTATTCAAGATGCAACCCATTTTCTCCACTAAAGTGGGATTCATGACTGCTAAATGGTTGAGGCAGAGAAGTGTGCCTGCTCTGGTGCCTGTAGGAAGCTGACATGGCTCCTGCCCTGTGTACACCACACCACGATTTTAGGTTAGGCTCTCTGTCCTCCAAAAGATTTCCTGGATATGAATAACTCCATTCAGTACACGATAGGCCATTAATTAAGGGGAAGTTTGGGGAGAAAATGGAAATAGCACCACATAAAATGGACATACAGATTGTAATACTGATTTTTATTTCAAAAGCATGTGAAGAAAAACAATAAAGCTCTAATACAACACTTCTCAGGGTGTGGCCTGAGGACACTTACACATGTGTATTCCTGGGCCCCATCCTGGAATTGGGGGGTGAGGAGAAGGAGTGAAAATCTTCCTTTTAAGAGCCTGCTCATGTTCAATCTATACCCATCCTCAGAACAGATTAAGCTATCTCCTCTTAACACATATTAAATGGATGATCTTAGTTCAAAATGGACATCAAAGAGAAAATCCACAAATGTATACATCGAAGAGCATGTGCAGAAAGTGAGTGGCTCACTGCTTTGCTCTCAGCCTGGGCTAGTGGTTTGAGGAGGAGATGGCCAGTGAGAATCCTTCCTTGCCTTCCTGCAGGATAGCTGCAGGGGAGGTCAATCAGGAGTGGCAGTCAGGATGCATCTCTTACCAGACACCCCAGGATTGTCATTTGTCCTCCTGAGACGTTGACTTCCTTTTCTGGCATATGCACTACTGTTGAGCAGTGAAGAACTAAGGAAATTTGTTCTCTAAAGAGTTCAGTGACTCCCCCAGAAGAAAGGTCATGCCCCCCCCCCCGGGTTTTTGCACTGGGAGCTCAGTGCTTCCTCCAAATAATTACAAAGCCTGTACATTCATATAACTCAGACCTTCTTTAGGAAGGTGAGAACAGAGACTTCTAGTTCTGGGGTGACCAATAGTCCTGTTTTACCAGGGATGGAGGGATTTCTGGGACATGAAACTTTCCATTTTAAACCCAGGAAGATCTTGGGCAAATAAGGAAAAATTGGTCACAATAGCTGGTTATCACTTTTTGCAGAGGTTCTCAACTGTGGCTATAGAATAGAATCACCCAGATTGTTTTAAAATGCTGATGCCTAGGCTCATCCCAGGCAATTAAATCTTAATCTCTGGGAGTATCCATGTAATCTTAAAAAAATACTTTGCAGTGTATTTTGATGTGTGGTAAAGACTGAGAACTACTGATTTAGAATACAGTATCAATGAGCTTTTTCCTTCCGCAGAACATAGAAAAGGGATGAGCTTCCATAGTTGTTCACAGTCAAGATGGAGAAAGTGTCTCTTACTGAAAGGCATATTGGAAAAGGCTGCTGTCCTCAAGAATATAACAGCTGGAGCAAGCGCTCCATTGACTAAACCAACCAGCTATAGTGCCTGGGGAGCTCCAAGGACCATAGTGCCGGTTACAGCCCGAGGACTTGTGTGGGGAGACAGATGCTGCTCCTGGAAAGCCATCTTCCGTAGGTTGGCATCCAGTCCCACTGGCTCGCCTCAAGGAAAGGCAGTGGATGCCAATATGGTGTGATGAAAACCAATCTCTGTGGGGTGGGAGATTTCTTCTAACTTCTGAGTAAAATAGGTGCATTCTGAGCAGTTTTATGGATCTGAATTTTTTAAGTTAAAAGATTTTAGAAAACTTTAAGGCAATACTGATAGGACAAAAATCATTTCTGAATTAAGCTTGAGAAGATATAGGACGATCATCACTTAATGATCATGACACCCACTGGCCTTGTTTTCCCTGATCCTGTGGCACTCTGCATCCTCAGCTGTCTCCCGAGAATAGACCAGAGTTGTGAATAATTCTCACCTATGTATTTAAAAACTGCACATCAGAGTTAACTGCTGCCTATGCTGTGACATGATTCGCCCCCAGCCAGATATGATGGCCAAAAACACCACTCATAGTAGAATTTGTGACAGTCTTCATCGTTACTTTTTGATCACTGTTAGTATTTGGTTATAAAAACAATAGTGTTGAATAAAATTTTGAGAAAAAAAAAAAAGTTGAACAATTACTTCCCAACAATTTTTCTGTCTGTGTTTCTATGCCAACCTTATTTTTAAAGGACAGTATTAATAAGAAGATAATAAGAAGCAGGAATTTAATACTTAATAAACTTCTCAGGAGTAAGTTGATCTTATAAGCTTAGGAAGAAAAGACAAAGAAAATGGCTGACCAATTTAATTATATAAAAGTTATATCTTTCTGAATAGTTTGTATGTTACTGTGTGTTAGACATGGTTAAGTAGCATTTAGAATCTCATCCCACCTCCTTTTCATGTGCCTTCCTATATTTTAGGGGTTGAAAGGGAAACATGGATATTTCCCAGGTTCCTCTGCAGGTAGTGTGGTAGATGCCAAATAGATTCACTCATTAATTCACGCCTGTGAGCATTTTAGGCTGAAGTGAGGCAGGTGCCTGCTATGGGCTGGTTTTGGTTTTAGGCACCATCATTGAAATGTGAGGTCTGAAGCAAGGTCCCAGTGTCTAGTCCCCACCTTTGTGGTTGTGCTACAATCATAGTGACTCCTAACCCTTTGGTCTCAGCTGCAGTGGCATGTTCTTCCTGATGATGGCGGATGGAGCAGCAACTTTTAAGGAGCAATTCAGAGATGTTTCAGGAGATATTCTTAGGAGCCCAGCCTAGGAGCTGCTCTTACAGAAATTTCCAGGGATTTTAACAGCATCTAATTCTTTATGTTAAGTTCCTTTTGCTTAAAATATATAGAGAGTGGATTTTGTTTTCTGCACTGAAGTGTGACGTATTGGGAAGAAAAAGAAATGACTCAAAAATATAAAAATGGAAAAAGTTAATATAGTGAACAACTAGTTCAAACAGGAGGAAATACGAGTTAGTAGGAAGCCTGAGAAGTGAATCTCCTTTTAGGAACTTCCCTCCAGCAGACTCACCCTGATGACTGAAACAAAAGCAGCTACACAGACAATATGGTCCTATTCTACCAACAGCAAGTGGTGAGTTGTCCTAAGACCTTTCTTCAAAAACTTGACAATGAAAATGAAATATCTTCATTATCTTTCCAGGTAGCTGAAACGAAGATGTGTAAAACTTTGGCTTATGGACTGAGTCACAGAGAAAGCTGGTTTGTAGAGGGAGAGAAAATTAAACAAAGAATAGAAAGGAACTGAAAGGAGCAGAGATAAGAAAGTGACAGAGAGGATGAGAAAGGTCCCCCAGCTTCAGTTTGTTTCTGAGGCCCAGGAATAAATTTCTTATTTTGCTTAAGGGCACTGTGTTTTGGTTGCTTGCAAATAAAAATAAAAATTCCAATCGATGTTTGGCGATAACAGAAAATGGACTCAAGGGTCATTCATTCACCAAATATTTATTGGGCATCTTTTGTAAAGGAATCGAGGAGTAGGGCTTTGAATAAGACAGTAGGGAAGAGAGACTGAGCAAGTAATTATAAAGAAGTATGGGTTTTCTTAAGTGTACACACCAGGATTAATGAATCCTTGCTAATTCATTTAGAATAGATGACCACGCAAAATAATCATTTCTTCATTGTTGGAGAAATCTCTTTCAAGGGTTTGTGATACTTTTTGTCCTCTCTTTAGACAGAGCACACTTAGACTACTATGACAAATTACTGAAGTCAAAAACTTCTGGAATGAAAAGATGGAGAGCCTAACAGTAGAATCTGAGACTCAAAGTGGTGACTTTGGGCCCATCAGGGAAGGATTCCTGTTTACTCCTTCAATAGGAGCTTTTTATCTCTGGTCACAGATAGGTGTCCTTCTTCTCAGTGGTAAACATTAAGTGATTCAAAAAGCTCAGGTTAGATGCAGGTGAACACTGAAAACTGTCAGAATTCTTATACCCATCCATGATTCCTCCTGCATGGTCTTGCTTTGATTTCAAAGTCTACATTCATAGATATTTATCAATATTTTCTTCTATGAGAATTGACATTAAGAAGAGGGATATGCTTACATGGCTATATATTTTTAAGTTTCTAAAAAAAAGGCCAAGGTTTTTTAAAGATGCTAGAAGATGTCCTGTGATTCCCAGGCTTGGCTACCAGATGACCACCACTTCCACTGTTATAAGCTGAGGATGCTAATATTGAGACAATATGTACCCAGGAGAAATGCATCTGGAAACAGGAAGAACAATGGCATCCTGTCCATTTCCAAGTTTCACGATCTTCTAAGCCTTATTTCCTTGTCTGTAAAATGATGCATTGTAGCTCTATCCTGTGATTCTCTGTTGACTAAGAGTCAACCAAAAGAGTAAAAGCACAAAGCATAAACAGAAGATGTGCAATAGCCGTATTGCCAGCAGACTCCAAATTGGTGTGAAACCCTGAACTTGAGGGAGCGGAAGATGAGCCAGGCTCAACTCACACCAACAAACATGTTATAGCCAGAGGATGCTTCACCCTGGTTAAATACCAGATGAATTAAAGGCCGTTGCCAGCAGCTGTGAAGAATGTCACTGGGATGCTGTCTGATTGCCCAATGAGTGCTATGAGTGAAGGGTGTCGGCTCCTACGGGAAGGTCAGCCACATTTCCAATGGTTCAACTGCAGGGTTTGGCTGGAGGCATGCACAGACACACAGGTGCCAGGAAATGTCTTTTCCTTGCAGTGTGCACCGGGACAGGCCAACTCCGTGCTGTCAGATGAAGTGTAGCATAGACACCCTGGGACACAAGGGGAAAAGGCCATGAATGCGGTGCAGGCAATGGTCTCTGGAGAGCAGAGGAGTGACTCTGTCTTAGTACTTTTTTTTCTATCTTCTTCTTATTCTTTTTTTCTTTTCCTTTTTTATTTTTTCCCAAGAGAAAGCTGATTGTGCCATCACTCTGGCTACTACTTTTCATTCTAAACTTTATTTAAAAAAAAATAAGAGTACTGGCCCAACTTAGGTTTCAAATCCTGTTTCTTGGAATCCTGGCAAGGAATAGATGTGTCAGTTGCCTCAGGAATGTTGGGGGAGGGAGCAGGTGGGCTCAAGTTTCCTTGTCACTCTTCAACCAGAGATGCCTTATTTTCATTGTTTTTCCTTTTTCTTTCTTTATTTTATTAATTTAAGATACACAGCATGATATTTGATATACATACATATAGTGAAATGATTATTACAATTAATTTAACAAATCCATCATCTCATATAGTTAATGTTTTTAGTGGTAAGAGTTGCTATTTCATATATGATGCTTAAATGTAAAATGATGATTATGATATGATTCCATTGCTCAAAATTAATCCATAAATGAAATTTCAGACTTTTAGGTTAGAACTTCTTATTTCAATATGCATATGAATCACTGAGGGACTTTGCTAAAGTGCAGATTCTAATTCAGCAGGGCTGGGGTGAGGCCTGAGGCTCTACCTTCTAACCAGCTCCCGGCTAATGCTCAGGCTGCTGATTCATGGACCACACTTTAAGAAACAAGGTACTATATGACCATTATGGGTGAATATCTCATGATACCCATGTTACCCTTAGGATTTTACTGCTCATTCTTACATTTGCTTTTGTTGTTGAGTTTGGGGTATTTATTACATTTTTGAAAAAATAGTTGTATTGAGATTTAATTTACATACCATATAACTCACCCCTTTAAAATGTGCAATTCAGAGGGTTTTAGTACACTCATAAAATTAGGCAACCATGACAATTATCTAGCTTCTGAACATTTCATTGTCCCAAAAGGAAATTTATGGAGGTTAATTTTATGTGTCAACTTGACTGAGCCATGTAGGGCCCAGATAGTTGGTCAAACATTATTTGGGGTGGTTCTAGGATGATTTTGATGATAGTAACATTAAAATTTTGTAGAGTGAGTAAAACAAATTGCCCTCTCTAATGTGAGTAAGCCTCATTCAGTCAGGTGAAGGCCTAAATAGATCAAAAAGTCTGACTTTCTCCCAAGAAAGAGACAGAGAATTCCTTTCACTTGACTTCCTTTTTAACTAGGACATCAGCTTTTCCCTGCCTTTACACTTGAACTGAAATATAGGCTCTTTTTGGGTTATATGCAGGGTCTATAAACACATAAACATTTTCTGAAGAAATTAAAGTCCTAAATAAATTGAAACACAAACTTTGTTCCTGGATAAGAAGAATCAATAATGTACTAACTCTCCTCAATTTTCTTTTATAAATTAAGAATTAATCCCAGTCTATAATTCTCATACACATGTAGCTAAATCTTTATGTCCACATTTTTCTCAGTGTACCCTTCTCAATAATGCTTTTCCTTATCACTCTATTCAAAACTTTTACTGGTTCCCTCACCACTTCCTTGCAACTCTTTTACCTTTGCCTTCCCCTCCAAGTGTACACATCTTCTAATTACAGAGAATTATGGCTTGTGTTACTGGTTTTTGTCTGCATTACCTTGTTAGAGTGTATATCCTGTGAGAGTATAAATTGCAGCCTGTCTTACTAGATGAGATATTCTCAGTGTATTGTACCTGGCATATGCAGTTGCTCAACAAATATTATAAATATTTTTCAACTTTTTTTTCTAAAAATTCTGCTTATGATGTATCTGTCATCAGTTTTTTTGTTTGCTTGTTTTTCAGTAGTGAAATTTTTTCCTTCATGGTTTGTGGATTCTATGACTTTTTCATTCAATCCAAAGTTATGTAATAATTGTGTATATTTTGGTTGATGGCTTGAATCATTGCCCAAATAAAAATGGAACTGAATTAAGATAAAAAAAAAATCAAGGATATTTTTAACACTAGAAAACTAAAAAATTCTTCAAGGAGTATAAATATAAGATCCAAGATAATTAAGAAAAAAGTAAACCACAAAATTTGCTTTAATCAATATCAGAACATTATGAAAATTTGCAGAAATTAAATAATATGGAGTGGTATAAGAATAAACAAAAGAATCTAGGGAGAAAAATAGAGAAACCAGATTTGGGCTCATGCACAATAAAAATTGAGTATATGATCAAGGTGGAGAAAATATGGATGATGCAATAAAATAATTCTAAGATGACTGATTATACAGCCTGAAAAAAAAAAAGGTATGTCCCTTTCTTTCATCATAAACACAAAAAATCCTAGATGAATTTGAAAATGAAATGTATTTTCAATACAACCAATCAAGTACTAGGCCCAGATGTAAATGATTGTTGTTTAATCTCAGAAAGGGTAGAAACATCATGGAATCCAGAAGCCACGAAGGCAAAATTGGATCGATTTTACAATGAAAACACCAAAACAAAACAAAATTTACTTCCGTGTGGCAAGTACATGATAAAAAGATAGTTGACAGTCTGTCAAAAATATTTGCAGTCCTTCTAAGACAAGGGGTAGGCGTCAATACTACTGAAGGAGCTTGGAAAAATTAATAGATAAAAGTCAAACAACCCAACAGAAATGAAATTGCCAAATGATATGATAAAGAAAATACATGTGTAAGTATGATATGATATTTGAACCACATTCATGAGTAATGTTTTACTCAGAATTAAAACCAAAACAAGAAAAAAAGCCATACTGATAATCAGCTCCTGACTAGCAGCTGAAGAAAAGCATACAGCTCTCAGAACATGACTTATTTTACAAACACAGTGCCTGGAAAGCTGCTAAAGATACTTACTGTTAATGATTTTTAGATTTTTAATCTCAGAACAGCGTTCTCTTAGACTTCTATTTTCCATAAAAAAATATTCTCCAAAACTGTAATACATTAAGAATGCAACTGATATGCTCAATTGGAATTTGGTTTCTGTTTTTAACGGACTTTACTTTTTAGAGCAATTTTAGGTTCAGAGTAAAATTGAGCAGAAAGTACAGAGTATTCCTACACACCCTCTGCCTCCACACATGCACAGATTCCCCCATTATCAACATCCCCTGCCAGAAAGTACATCTGTTACAATGAATGAACTTTCATTGATACTTCACTATCACCCAAAGTCCATGGTATACATTAAGCTTCATGCTTGGTGGTGTCCATTTTACAGGTTTGGATAAATGCATAGTGACATGTACCCACCACTATACTATCATACAGAGTAGTACCATTTTCCTAAAAACCCTCTCTGCTCTGCCCAGTCATCCCTCTCTCCCCTTTTATCCCTGGCAACAGGCTTGACTTTTCCAGAATCCTATATACAGTAGTTAGAATCTACAGTATGTATGATTGGTTCTGTTTCTTAAAGCCACAATTGACTGTGTGATTTTGGAAATGTTATTAACTTCCTTAATATTCCTGGGTGTTGATTTCCTCATCTGTAACAGATGACAGGGTACTTGCTCTGCCCACCTGCATCCTGGGAGGCTTGGGAATGTTGACTCATGCAGCGGTGCTTTGGAAATGGCGACACTTGAATGAAGGCCACTGGGAAGAGCATAAACACAAGCTCCCAGTGATGAAAAATTCATTTTTAAAGACAGAAATTTTGTGGTCTGTTGGAAAAGTTTGGAGAGGATCGGTAATAGATTTGTTCCCTGGTTAATACACAGAAAAACTGGAATACAGAGAATTGAAGTCATTTACCTAAATTCATACAATGGGTCACTTTTCATTTGTATATTTTCTTTAGAATATTCATAAAAAAGACAAAAGGAAGGTAGCCATTTCATCTTTACTTTAAAAAATGACTTTGTAATTGGAAGGGCGTTGAAGTCCTACCTTCTGCTACCTCAGAATGTAATTGTGTTTAGAGACAGTATCTTTAAAGAGGTTATTAGCTTAAAGTGAGGTTATTTGGGTGAGCCACAGCCTGATATTACTGCTGTCCTTAAAAGAAGAGGAGATTGTGGCACACACAAGTTCAGAAGGAAGACCACAGGGAGATGCAGAGAAAAGATGGCTGATTTCCTGCCAAAGGAAGAGGCACCAGAAGAAAAAAACCCAGCTGATACCTTGGTCTTGGAATTCCCAGCCTCCAATATTGTGAAAAACAATTTTCTATTGTTCCAGCTACTACCCAGTCTATGGTACTTTGTTATGGCAGTTGTAGCAAACTAATACTGAAGGTTCTTATTGTTAGCTTATTTTTAAGGAGCTACCTTTAGAAACTAAAAGTGCACAGACAGGGCAATGGTATCAGTATGGTTTACTAAATTAAGACTATCTATTTATTTGGAGTCAGGTTTACACTGTGAAATGGACTTTCTGAGCCCAGGATGTGTAATTTCTGATTAACTAGAGGTGAAGAATAAGAATAGAGACTCCATTACCCAGTTGATGGTAATGTTTTCTATAATTACATGTCCTGGTTAGGCACACTCATGGGCTTGGCATATTTTCATAAATCATCAACTGCATATGCCCCATTAATAAATAAATGACATGTAGTGAGATGACAGTGGTGCAAATTATAAATAGGCTGTCTATGCCCTCAGGGCAGGGAAGGAACAGAGACTCAGGCTGGGATAAGTCAAATTGTGGTGGAGACAGTAACCATTCCATGGCCAGGCAACGCAGAATCCTTTCACAGGAAACAAGTCAAACTCCTTGGAAGTTTGTAAACTTGATATGAATTCTAGTTTATGGGTTAGGGAAGAATTACTATAAAAATGCTCCTCAAATTTAATGTACATAAGAATTTAATGTATGTAAGAATTCTTCTCAAAATGCTGATTCTGAGTTAGGCAATTCTGAGAAATGGCATAAAATTCTACAACAAGCTCTGAGGTGATACCCATCCTGCTGGGTTGGAGAGAACACTTTCAACAGATCTTGATGTTCTAGAAGAACAAAAGTGAGAGAAAAATAGACCGTGGAAGAATCAAAAGGAAATTTGAGCCACTCAGCCTCATTTTGAAATTAAAGAAATGCAAATTAAAACAACTAGATAGAATGTCCTATCTATCCATTTGGCAAAACACTGAAGATTTAATGATGGATGGCAGGAGAGAGTATGGGGTTCTGTTATGCCTCAGTGGTTGCAGTGCTAATAAATACAACTTTAACAATAGGAATTTGGTTTTATCTACTAACATTGAAAAGGCACATTCTTTTGAGCTTTTATACTTTTACAAATGTATCCCACCAATACGCTAAAATTCATGCAAACATAGTCTATATTTTTGGTAAAATGGTTGTATGTGTGAGTACATTTATATACCAGAATATGAACAAAATATTTCCAGAAAACTACAAAGGCAAGAAACATCAGCATAACCTCAACAAAGGAGAATACATGGAGCCAAGAGTTTGGCATGGAAGATTTACTTTTTCCTTTTGTACTGGGCGATTTTTTAAAAATCGTATTCATTAATTAATTTCTTTCTTTTGGTTAAAAAAGGGGAGAGTGTGGAGTGGGAGAGGTGATTTAGAAAGGCTTGTGAAAGTCAGGGGGGCATTAGAACCAAGAGCAATGCTGCTTTCTTTTCTCTTTAAGGCCTCACCACAGAAGCAGCCACCATTGACTGCTCACAGCAACACTTCCCACTGGTTTCTGGGTCTTTCCCTGCTGCCTGCCCTGGATTCTTAGTGTCTTGGGGTGGCCAAGAAGTCATGCTGTGCTTCTGGGGAACTTTAGGTTTCTAGAGAAAGAGGTTCACACAGGACAGCAGCAGAAAGGGGGGAATATATTATAAACACATATGTGGATTGAATTACACTGGAATATCTTCAGGTACCAAAGTTATCCTAGAAAGCAGATTCACTGTATTTCTGAACCTCTGTCTCTGAGTCAGGCTCACTTTTGCTTTCTCCAAATTTATATATATATATAATCTTCACCTTCTTCCCTCACCGCTACTGGGCGTTGTCGCTCTTTCTAGACTCTGTATTTCTGTTTTCGTTTCCACTCCTTTACGTCCTGCTCTTAACATTGGAACTCCCTGTTGTCTTCATAGCCCTGACTCCACAACAAATATCTCAGGTCTTAATTTCTTCTTCTAAAAGGTTTACGGCTTTTACAGTGTTTCCTTATTCTGACTCCTGCGAGGTGAACTCTGACTGACCCCATTAGACCATGTTATGACTTAGTCGCTGGAAGTCACTGGGTAGAGTGGCTCCTCGTCCTCCGCAGAGGTTCATACAAAAGAAAATTCTACGTGGTGTAGACATCATAACTAACTTTTCCAGGACAAATTCTTTTTCCAAATCCACTTCTTTCTTAAAGACCCAGACTTGATGTGTAAGATGAATAAGACTTGGGTTCTTAGCAATTCCTCAGTCTTCTGTGGCATGTCATTTCTAATCTTTCTGTTCACAAAACAGAAAGTCTGACTCTTCTGCAGAACATGTACTACTTACAACCACACACAGAATGAGATGGGTATCATTTTTCCGTTTACTAGAAGATTTACAAAATGCAGACAGGATCAAACTGCAGAGTATGAGAAAACAGGACTCCTGTGAATTCCTGACAGAAAAACCTTTTTCCAACAGTGGTTTTTTATAGCTCACTAACTTAGCAAAGAACAGAAACTAAGGAAATAAAATATAATAGCTAGATGTTTTTCAATTCTGCGTTTGTTTTTTAAAAATTTATATATATTTGTTAAATCATAACTGTGCATATTTACAGGGTACAATGTAATGATTTGATATACAACATGGAAAGCTTACATCAAACTGATTAACATAACCATCACTTCACTTCCTTATTTATTGAGTGTAGAGTTTGAATGTCTGCCCACATCAATACTGCATTTGAACAAAACAATCTATAATATTCTTTTCCTACCTCCTCCTTTATACTCCTTCTAGGATATATATTCTTTAGTACGAAAACAGTGATCACTTTTGGCGTAATCGTTTCTGATTTACAACCCCCACTCTATCCCCTGCAGAAGAATAGGACTGGACCCCAAAAATCTGCAAGAAGTTCAGTGCCCAGAGCAGTATTTTTGGCTTCTCCTTTATCAGAAAAAAAAAATGACAAAAGTGATCCTTAGTCTCCTTATGCTAATGCTGTTGGCATCTCTGCCATCATGCCCCAGAGCACCTGTTCAATATTCTCAAAAAATTAGGGATTCTAAATGGATGAAGACTTTGGCTGCTTCCACAAGTACCTTGGGGAGGCTCTTAAATCAATTGTTTGTGTTCCTGGGAATAATGTTTTTTTCTGCCCTCATGTGACCACTCCTTGTGTTGCAAATCTTTTCCCCTTTCTACGAGGTTTAACAAAAATTTTCTTTAATAAAACACAAGTGGTTAGATAGGTGGTGACACAAGAGGCAGCATAGAATCCAATTAGCTTTTAAGCAAAGCTAGGAGAGGGTTCAACTGAGCTTTTAAACAGCAGAGGCAAGTTATAGCCCTGTCCCCCCAGGCAGGAGAAGCGGTATTTCAGCATGGACTGCTAACAGATAGCCAGTCTAACTGGCAGAAAACCAAAAGCAGGAGAGATGGGCAACATGCAATGAAGAGCATTTGGAGGAACAAAGCCTATTCTCAAGTGGACAAGTAAATCTGCCAGTTTTTTTTTTCTGACTTTTGAGAACCAACTTTTTCTGACATCTCTGAGAACCAACTTCTTAGCTCATGCTGGCTGCCAAGAAAAGTCCTGTAACTAGAGTATAGTTAACCATCCTCTCTGTCCAACACTCTAAACATAAAGAAATGTAAATCTGGATGTTCCTTCCATGTCAACACATGAAAGTTATGCCTTCAGATCCCACTGTTCACAATGAAACCCAACAGTGCTAGAGTAATACAGATGGCGTAATGACTAAGGATTCCAATGAGGTTAATGCAAGATAGAGTTTAATCCGTGTCCCTGTAAACTAGTGTGTTAGCTTTTTATTTTTTAAACTTCTAAGAAGGAGCTAGATTTAAACAATAACAAAAAAAATTCCAGTCCCCTTCCATGTTTCCCTCTAAAATCTTCAATTTTTAACTTATGTCGGTATTGTTGTCATTCTTGTTTTTAATTTTTCTTTATCTTGGTGTTTTTTCTTTCTTTTCCTTTTTTCTAAACTTTCCTAAAGGGAGATAGATACATTCATGGAAAGACATAAAGACCTCAAAACAAAAGCCTGAAGACCATCTTGGCCTTGGAAAAAGAGTGTTGACTAAAACCAAGGGTGTACAGAGGACACAGGAGGCTCTCTGAGAGAGAATCAATAACAATGACTGGATTTGGTCTGGCTGGGATTTTGTTAATGAAATACTCTCCTTTCTGTAGCCATAGGAGAAAGATGAATTGGAAATGGCACACAATCCTATTCTAAATATCTCTCCTCATTCAACCTTTGAGAGAAAAGGATGCCCATTTGTTTGAATGGGACCCTTCCTCTGGGTTCCAATTCCTTAGAGTGCTCAGACCTAATGAGCTCTCCAAGGCCCAAGTGACACTGAATTTGGCTAAATATCAATTATCTGGGAATATCCTTTGCTTCTAATTTTCAGATTCAGGGGCACACATAGAAGAGTCCCAAGCTCCCACTGGACTGAGTGAGACAAATAAGTCTGTGTTAGAGATTTTATTAATTTAATCCACGTGGGTGGGTTGTGACAGTAGACAAATAAGCATGAGTGGTTGGAGAGAAATGTGATTAACAAAAGTCCCCATCCTTGGTGTTAGGAGGAATAGGTTTTAGAGGCATCTTGTTACGAGCTAAGCACTTTCTTTTAACATAAAATCATTTCACAACTGAAATATACCTTAAAATATCTTTGAGAGTTCCACTAACTTTTTTTAAATTTCAGGTTTAAACAAGGGTATGTTCAATTAGGTTATATTATTGCATTTGTAAGGTAAAGTCCAAAGTCTGAGTTGTAACTGAGTCCTTCACCCAGAAAGTGTGCCATACACCCCTACATTGTGCACAATAAGTGGACTTATTGAGTCCCCTGCTCCTTCTCCATTCTTGAATTTAATTGCATTTTTCTCTCATGTGGGCCTGTAGTTGTTAACCTAATATTTTCAGATTAGTACTAAGTATGTAGGATGCTTATTTTTCCATTCGCAAGGTACTTTACTTAGAAGAATGTTCTCCAAATTCATCCAGGTAAATACAAAAGATGTAAAGTCTCCCTCTTTTTCTGGCTGAATAGTATTCCATATATATTATTCAGCCAGATTAATATATATGTTAATATATATATTATGATATATATATATCATGGCTTATTAATACCTTCTTGGGTTGACAGGCACTTGTGTTGTTTTCACATCTTTGCGATTGTGAATTGAGCTGCTATAACATTAGAGTGGAAATGGAAGAATGATTTTTTTCTTCTGGGTAGACCAAATGAGAGTTCTACTTTTAGTTCTTTGAGGATTCTCCACACTTCCTTCCAAAAAGGCTATTAGTTTACAGTCCCACCAACAGCGCGTAAGTGTACCCCTCTTTCTGAACCCATGCCAGCATCTGCAGCTTTGGGACCTTGTGATGTGGGTTGTTCACATTGGTCTTAGGTGATATCTCAAGGTGGTTTTGATTTGCATTTCTTGTATGATTAGGTATGATGAACTTTTTTTTCATGTGTTTGTTGGCCATTTGTCTGTCTTTTTAGAAAAAGGTTCTGTTCATGTCACTTTCTCATTGATTGATGGGATCGTTTGCTCTTTTATTTTGATTTGTTTGAGTTCTTGGTCTGGTCACTAGCTCTTTATAGCTTTTTGATTCTATGTCATACTATTCCTTGGGGTTAGGGACACTCAAGGAATGAAGTTATAGGGTTATTATATGAGAAGAAAATGGCAGGAATAGTAATTTATCTCCAACTCACAGCAGTGTGTGACAGTAGATGACACTGAATATTTTACACGAGATCCCAGAGATATTGGTGACATTGCTCCTTTCATCTATTTAATTTGTTAGCCTTTGGGTACTTTTTTAAAACCTCTCTTCTTTTCATTTTTACATCTCCTATACACAACTACCACTTCAATTGTTTTTTTCTCACCTAATATGCGCTCCTGTGCCCCCGACACAAGCGTGAAAACAAGTTGGTCTGAACAGCCACTTACACAGCAGGTAAATTCCATCATGGTAGAATGGGTTTTTTTTTTAAATCTGATTTCTTCTTGAATATTTAATTAATAATGATGCAAACTAACTTCCTTTCTAGTATATTCGCTTCCTAAAGTTTCTAGAAATAGTTGTCACTAACAAGAAGCTATAGAAAAATGTAGTCTCAGTTTATGCTTTTAAGATTTAGATTTTTCCGTAAATTGGTTTAATCACTAATGATGGGTGTCTCATAGTGTAGGAGAAAAATTCTTAAAATAATCTTCTAAAAAGGCTAAAGACTATTCATTTGCTAAATATTTCCCAAACATTTTTTGTGTCCATAGCACTCTGATAGGTACTATAGAGGAAAATGAAAATATCTGCACATGGCAGGGGCCAAATCTTCTAGTTTCTCATTCATTATCTCTTCTATCACTTTTCTTGTACTTCAGCCATTAGCCTATCCATTAGCATTATGTCAAACTCATCTTTACTTTTATTTATATGTATTTTTTTTTAGAGATGGGGTCTCATTATGTTGTTCAGACTGGATTTGAACTTTTGGTCTCAAGCGATCCTCCCACCTCAGCTTTCTGAGTAGCTGAGACTATAGGCCTGCACCACTGCACCTGGCTAATTCTATTTTGAAAATAGATACGGAATCCAATTCTTGAGCCATGATCATATTTTAACTGGGTTGTTGTGACAGTTTCCTAACTGGCCTTCCAGTTTTTCAAGGATGTTCCTGTAGTCTATTTTCTATACACATAGCCAGATTGATTCTTTTAAATAAAGCTGGCTCAAGTTACTACTTTTCTTAAATTTCACCATTGTCTTCCCATATAGCTTGGAGGAAAAGGCATTGTCCTTCTGTCCTTACTATCTGGCCTTTCCCTTTATCTTCTGTGTCTGGGCTGAGAAAACATTATCCCAAAGTAGTTTGAACTGAAAGAGATCAGGAGGGCCTCAGAGGCAAGAAGATCATTCTGACTTTTCTCACCTTCCCACTGAGAGTAGGCCATAAAGCAGTGGTTCTCAATCTTCCTAATGCTGTGGCCCTTTAATACATTTCCTGTGGGTCATGAGCCACAGGTTGAGAACTGCTACCATAAAGAAATTCTCTCACCTATCTTGCCTGAATGTCAGTCGTATGACCCTCAATGCAAATGGGTGCTGTCCTATGCCCAGGGAGAAGGAATGCCACACAGAAGGGCCAAGGATCTAAACAGGCCTCACCGGGTCTCTCCTCTCAGTCTATTACCATTAGATCATATACCAATTTTGTCCATTTACATTTCTACTTGACTATCCATTCTTCATGGAACCTAAAAGTAAAAATAGACAATTTCCCCAGGGTTTTTGGATCTTCATTTCTGATTGTTACTATGTCACACAAACCTTTGATTAAATAAATTTGTCAAGCTTTTCTCTTATTAACCTGTGCTTTGATAGAGGAATGTCAGCTTTGACCCTATGATAGATAGGGAAAGGTATCATGATCTTTCACCTCTATACATAATACTGGTCCTTTTATTAACACAACATGTCAAATGCTCTCCTGCCTTGGGATCTTTGTACTCAGTCATCTCTTTGTCTCAAACATTCTTCCCTCAGATGTCTGCACAGCTTTCCTGACACTGCTTTCAGATCTCGTTGAAATGTTGCTTTGGAAGTGAAGACTTTCTTGATTACCAGTCTCTATTAATGTGAGATCCATAAGGGTAAGATCTTCATTTTGTTCATTGTTCTTTTCTCAGACCGTAAACAGTGTTGAGCACACAGAATAAATATTTGTTGAACTAATTTTCTCCTCCTTTCTCCTCACTAACAAGACACTGAGTTTATTCAAGGCAGTGACGGACCAATATAAAAGGCTACATTTTTTACACTTGACTTTGTGTACTGCAGTGATTGGGTCACTGGATGAGTAGGGGGGCTTTGAGAACAGCCTTATGATAGAGATATACAATTTTGTGCTTCTCTCTTTTCTCCCCATTTCCAGCTGGAATGTGTACTTGATGGGTGAGACTTCAACAGACATGTTGGGTCAATAAAGATACTCTATGATTATAGCTACCAGCTAAAGAAGGCAAAGCAAAAAGGTAAAAACTGTTTGGGTCTCTCTTGTTGATACCATTTTCACTACTTACCATCCTATTTCTTTGTACTAAGAGAAAGGAAAACTCCATCTTGTTGTTCAGGTCACTGTTGTTTCAAGTTTTGTTACTAGCAAACAAATATAATTCCTAACTGATAGAATGGCCCTTTCCTTCATAAGCTTATATCTTTAAAAGAGAAGGAATAAATACACAAAAATATAAATAGACATGATGATAGTTCAGGAAGTGGACATAACAAACTGCCACAGGAATGGTCGGATAGGCAGTGTTATAAATTCGTGGAAGGAAAATATTGAGAGAATTCATAGAAGTGGCAAGAAGTTTGTTGAGGAGGAAATGTTGGGATATAGAAGATACTTGGTATGTTGAAGGGATAACTTGTCTAGGTTCACTGAACAAACTTAGAGGAATTGTTAGAAGATTATGTTTGGAAAGAAATGCTGGAATTGAGTTACAAGAGGGCTAGGTTAGTGACAGTAAGAAAAAAAAAGAAAGAAAACAATAAATTAGAAAAGTTACTAAGAATCTGGTTGTAGGAAACAAAAGAGTAAAGGTAGTCAGACAAGTAGAGAGCACTGATCTAGAAACAAGGGAGGTCAGGATGGGCTGTTAAGAGTTGATGAAGGGCCTGGTTTCAGAATTATTTACTTGGTATCTATTAGAATCATCTGGTAAACAATCAGAGGTGCAGAATTAGATGAAGGAGACATTCCCATAGAGAAGACACAGGAAACTATGTCCATAATGGGTTAGGCATCTCTGAACACCACAATTGTAGTTAGAGTATTTAGAAAAAGAGATAGACAAGGATCAATGAATAAGCTAGCAGGAAAACAGAAAGTCAAGGAGATCAACCAAGAATTGTTTTAAGACTGAGGGTGGATGATTTTGTTAAAAGCAAAACATTTTATCTAACAAATCAAAATCACTCAAAGCCAAAGCAGATGGGAACTTAGAAAAGACAACTGGATTTGGCAATTGATTAACTAGAAAGCTTTGTGAGTGCAGCTTCAGTGGTGAGGCCCAAGACCTCCGGGGGTAAATGCAGATTTGGCAGTGAGGAAAGGCAGCCACAGGGATAAGCCCTACCCTGGCAATAACAAGAAGGAAGACCATAGCTTGGCCAGCATCAGGGTCAAACAGTCTTGTGTTTTTAAAAGAGAAGAACTTGTTTGTTTTAAGATCAAGGCAAAGAAATAAATAGAGAAGAGACTTAAGTTGAGGGAGGATTAATATGTACAGAATTAATAAAAAAGTCTTCTTCCTTTGAGGCTAGAGAGACTGTGAAGGGTATTTCAAAGTGGAAGAAGAAAGATCTCTTTTGGAAGAAGACCGATTTATCTACTAAATCAAAGGTGTATATCTGCTGAGAACCAAAGTAAAGGGAAATGGAATTAGATGAAGAAGAGTGAGGGGATATTCTGTGGATTCTGGGGAGTGTTTGGGCATATATTTTAGTGTTGTAATTACTAAGTAATCAGCAGTGGTACCTATGATGTTGTACATAAAAAGAGAAGAAAAGTAATTTCAGGTTGGGTATCCAACTGATACCAAAAGCTAGCATTAAAGTTGACCTTAAGCTCTAAATTTCATCAATTTGGAATTTATTTTCAGAGGATCAAGAAAATGTGAAAAGTTATGCCCTGTTTTTCCAGCCCCTACCCCTCTATCTTTTCTGGACATGAAGCATTCTCAAATTGACAAAGATTCTATAGTCACAAGAGGCTGAAGGGATCATAGCCAGAAATGACAGTGAGCTCAGGCAGGCTGCATAAATCCTGGATTTGAGGGCATGACCTCCAGAGGACAGGAAATTCATGTCCACCTGGCTTGTAACTATCTCTGTGAGATCAATTGTTTTATTATTTAGCTCCACTACATGAGTGAGAACAAGTGAGGTTTGTCTTTCTATGCTTATCTTATTTTACTTAACATCATGTTCTCCAGTTTTATCTATGCTGTTGCAAATGGTAGGATTTTATTCTTTTTATGGCTATGTAATATTCAAGAAATCATAGCTCCACCAGGTATTTTCAAACTTTTGTTCCCCTACCACATTTTGGAAGAATAAGAGTTGTCTTGGGCCATACATTAAATACAAAACACTAATAAAAGCTGATGAACAACAACAACAAAAAGGTCTGTGCATACTTTTTGTGACATTCAACATCACAAATAAGCAAAACAGTCTTCAAATAATCTGCATACAGCCCAAGGGCCACAGGTTGGACACTCCTGGCCCAGACCAATGTCCTGAAGAGTTTCTTCAATGTTTCCCTTTAGTTGTTTCATAGTTTCAGGTTTTAGATTTAAGTCTTTAATTTGCTTTTACTTCATTTTTGTATAGGGTGAGTAATAAGGGTCTAATTTTATTCATTTGCATATAGCTATCTTGTTTTCCCACCACTGTTTATTAAAGAGACTGTCATTTCCCCCACTGTATGTTTTTTGTCAAAAATAAGTTTATTATAGATGTGTGGATATATTTCTGGGTTCTCTATTCTGTTTCATAGTTCTACGTGTCTGTTTTTATGCTGGTAAAATGCTTAAAGTGCTATTTTGATTATGCAGCTCCATACTATAATTTGAAGTCAGGTAATATTCCTCCAGTTTTGTTCTTTTCACTCAGGGTGGCTTTGGCTAATCTGAGTAGCTTAGAGAATGTTTTATCATTTTCATTATAGAGATATATCACTTCTTTGGTTAAGTTTGTTCATAGGCATTTCACTTTATTTGTGGCTATTGTAAATGGGATTACTTTATATCTTTTTTCAAACTGTTTGCTGTTGGCATATAGAAATGCTACTGATTTTTATATGTTGATTTTGTATCCTACAACTTTACTGAATTTGCTTATGAATTCTATTAATAATGGCTCTTTTGTGGAGTCTTTAGATTTCTTTAGATATATCTTTTGCAAACAAGGATAATTTGACATCTTCCTTTCTAACTTGGATGTTCTTTATTTATTTCTCTTTTCTAATCAGAAATTTCTCTTTTATTTCTCTTTTCTAATCCAGTACTATGTTGAATAACAGTGGTAAAAGTGGGCATTTTGTCTTGTTCTATATCTTAGAGGAAAGGTTTTTAGTTTTTCCTCATTCAGTATATTAGCTGTGGGTCTGTAATATATGGCTTTTATCATGTTGAGGTATGTTTCTTTTATACCCAGTTATTTTTAAAGTTTTTATCATAAAGGGATGTTAAATTTATCAAATCCTTTTTTTCTTGAAATGATCACATAGTTTTGATTCTTCATTCTGTTGATATGATGCATCATATTAATTGATTGTGTATGTTGAGCCATCCTTGCGTTCCTGGGATGAATCCTGCTTGATAATGATGAGTGATCTTTTTAATGTGTAGTTGAATTCAGTTTGCTAGTACTTTGTTGAGGAATTTTGCATCTATGTTCATCAGTCTATAGTCTCTTTTTTGTTGTGTCTTCATCTGGTTTTAGTATCGTGGTCATATAGGCCCTGTAGAATGAGTCTGGTGGTGTTCCCTCCTACTTGACTTTTTGGAATACCTTAAATAAGATTGATATTAGTTCTTTGAACGTTTGGTAAACTTCAACAAAAAATATTCATTGGGTCCTGGACTTGTCTTTGTTGGGAGACTTTCTCATTTTTAGATGAAGTAACTGAGATTAGGGAAGTTAAATAACTTGCTCCAAAGTACATACCTAGTAACTGATAAATTAGGACTTCCAACTTATGTCTTTTGTACTCTGGTTTCTGAATCTTTCAACCACATATTGATCATAAATTTTTCATTCTAGTAATAGGCCTGAGAGTAGAAATATAGTTTCTAATTCATTTATCCACCTATTTCTTGCTGTTATTCAACATGTATGTTAAATATTTACCAAGAGGTCTTGGTAAAACCAAGACCTGAGGTCAGTTCTCAGGCTCTGTGTATTATACGTGCTAATTAGAGGCCTATAAATGAGATAACTATAAACAATAAGTTATTGAAGAAGAGAATGTGAATGTTTCTTATCTGTGTCCAGAGTAAGATTTTCTGAATAGGTCTTTGGAGATGCTTACTTTTGCTGCTATTACAGTACTTTGAGCAAGTTTTCCTGCAACTAACTCTCTTTATCATTACCTTCTGATCCCAAATCATATAATTCAATATTCTCAAGTGCTTAAAAAAAATGCTACCTTCGTTTCAGTTGGGGCTAGTACCAACAGTGAAATCATGTCGTACCTTGACACATAAGCTCAGAAACTAAACAGTCTCAACCTCTATGTAACGGCTGCTGTCCTAGGCAAACCAAAATCCCCTGATGTGGAATTGTCAGCAAATGATTGAAATTAAAGTCCACCTAATTTTTTTACCAATCAAAAAGATCACCTGGCCAGGTGGCGCCTGTGGCTCAAGGAGTAGGGCGCTGGCCCCATATACTGGAGGTGGCGGGTTCAAACCCGGCCCTCACCAAAAAGATGACCTCTATTTTTGTTTCATACTTTCCCTCCCAAAATCCCTGAAATTCTATAGCTTTCAAATGTTCTGGCATTTATTTTCTTGTTATATAAGAGAGACAGAATGAAATAGTTTGTGAATTATTTCATTAGGCTAAAAGAGGCTGGAGTCGAAAATGTTCTAAGCTTAAAAAAATAGTTTTTGTCTGGAGAATTTTTCCTGTTTTCAAAAAATAATGCAATGTGCTTCCAAATAAGCAAATGTATCACAAGAACTGGAAGAAAAGAGGGTAAAAACAAAAACTAACTCACCAAAATCCCAAATGAAACTCAACTTTAACATCTGCTGAGGTATATGTCAGTACTTGGAGTTAAAAATCAAACCCACATCTACTATGGCTAGCTAGGCTCCCACAATGTGACATGTGCTTTCATAGCTCCAACTGGAAAGCAGGACACAGGAAAAGACAGCATTGAACTTGTAGCCAGTGATTCTTTGGAGTGTCAGAAATTTGGTTGTAAATTTCAAAATCTGCTGTTAGATCTCCTACTTAAATTACTTTACTGAATTTACATGTCAGTCGTGATGACAATTAGATGGTGATGTATGTAAAAGTTCTTTTAAGCTCCATGCCTGTTGCTCCGTGGTTAGAGTGCTGGCCACATGCATGGGTGCTGGTGGGTTCAAACCCAGCCAGGGCCTGTTAAACAACAATGACAATAATAACAAAAAAATAGCCAGGCATTGTGGCGGACACCTGTAGTCCTAGCTACTGGGAAGCTGAAGCAAGAGAATCACTTACGCCCAAGAGTTTGAGATTGCTGTGAGCTGTGATGCCGCAGCATTCTACTGAGGGTGGCATAGTGAGGCTCTGTCTCAAAAAAAAAAAAAACAAGTTTTTTAAAAAAACTCTTTAATATGTGAAATTGTGTTAGAAATAAGAAAACTGAGGCATATGAAGGCTAATTAATTTGGCTAATATCGAAAAGCTAGATAGTGGCAGAACTCAGACCAGAACATATGTCCCAGGACTGGGTGGAAAACATATTCTTTCTGTTGCATTGCACAACTTTTATGTGGGCAAGGTAAGTGTGTAAAGAATCAAGCCTGAAAAGAAAGCTAGTCTCTCTTTGGTTCCATCTATACCTGAAAACTCTTGAACTTGCTATAAACTGCAACAAACATTTAAAAATTATACCAAGAAACAAAGGATGTGATACATGACAAACTTTAAAAGACATGCAAAATTAGGACGTGGTAATTGAAACTTTTGAAGATAAAATGAGATACATAAAAAGAACTTAACATAGACCTTGGCACCTAAATAGAGCTTAATAAACACAAATATTTCCTCAAACATATAGAGGAATTCTATCCAATTTCAAAATTCCTTCAGGTAGGAATTGGCATACTGATCCCTGACTTACTAGATCTTCAATTTCCCTATCTGTAAAACGGGGCTAATATTAGGATCTATTCTGAGGTTGTGAGCATATGTGTATGAAATAGCTTGCTCTGGACCTACCTTATAATGTTTGGTCTAGTCTAACTATTCCAGCATCAACAAGTTACACCAGATCATTCCCTGTGCCACCACCAAAAAGAGTCCCGCCATAAGCTTGACTTTCATGGATGAAGGTGATATTTCATCAGGACAACCCTATTCAAATCTCCCTTTTTGCTATTTTTTTGGTCACCAATTTGATAGGCACCATTGACTTTGCAGGTAGGACTGAGATACATAAGAAGAATTCAGTAATCTCTGATGGTTTCCCCTCAGCAGTTGCATTGCAAGGAAAGACTTAGAAGTAAAGAGAAAAGTAGGTTTAGTTTAAAAGAAAGTAGAAAGTTGGCAGTTTAGTAAGGGGCTAGCGATGGTGTGATGCTCACCTGAGTAAAACAATGGGGGAGAAGAGCGGATCTGAAGAGATGAGCAGACAATGTTGATAACAGTTCTAAAGTTTGCCAGGCCAGTAACATCATTGTAGCAAACTGAGATATGAAGTGAGAAATCAAAGAGCATTTGCTGATGATATTGGATAACAAATTCAGCAATAATTAAGGATTATATGTAGTGATTTGTGGATTTCACCTGACTTAGCCAAAATGTTGTCAAATAGAAGTATTGCAGAGCCTATAACAGTGAGTTATAAAAAAATCATTTTAACTTTAAAATTTTTTTTGAGATAATTGTCGATTCACATGAAATTATAATAGCACAGAAAGACTCCATGTATCCTTTCCCAAGTTTCCCCCAATGGTAACAACTTGCAAAGCTGTGGAATAGCATTCCAGCTCAGATGTTGACGTTGACGCACTCAAGTCCCATCATCACAGGGATCCCTCATGTCATCCTTTTACGACCACATCCCCTTCCTTCTGGGCTCCACTCCTTGTTTAGCCCCTGGCAACCACTAATCTGTTTTCCATAAAAGGAAACTTAGTCTGTAAAATTTGGAGACTGGCTGTTTTTCCCCACTCAGCACAATTCTGGATTTTCATCTCGGTTGTTGTGTGAGTTGATGGTTCATTCTTATTTATTGGTGCGTAGTGTCATGTGGTACACATGTTCATTCAACTACTCTCCCACTGAAGGACGCCTGTGTTGTTTCCAGTTTGGGGCTATTATGAATGAAGCTGCTACAAACATTTGCGTACAGGTTTTTATATGAACACGAGCATGAGTCTTTATTTCTGTAGAAAATTGTCCATGTGTGCAATTGCTGGGTCATATACTAGTTACACATTTGAGATATATATATATATATATTTTTTTTTTTTTTTTTTTTTTTAAATAAACCACCAAACTAATTTCCAGAGTGGCATTTTTACAATCACACAGGCAACGTATGAATCATCGAGTTTCTTTCTCCACATCCTGCTAGTATTTGGCATTGTCACTGTTTTAGCCACTCTGATAGGTGTGTAGTGATATCTCATCATGGTTTTAATTTGCATTTCCCTAATCGTTAATGATGCTGGACATCCTTTCATATGCATATTTGCCACCTGTATATCTTCTTGGGTGAAATGTGTCCTTTCCCCATATTCTAGTTGAATTGCTTGCATTTTTACTGTTGTATTTTAAAAATAATTTATGTTCAAGACAGTAGTGTTTGTTGAGTATATGGCTTACAAATATATTGTTCCAAATTGTAGCTTTTATTTTTATTCTGTTAACAGAGTTTCTTGCCAGGAGAAAGTTTCCAATTTTGATGAGGTGTAATTTGTAATCTTTTTTTTTTTCTTTTTGGATCATCCTTTTGGTGTCCAGTTTAAGAACTCTGCCTACTCTTTGATTCCCCACAATTTTTTCCTATGTTTTATTCCTAACAGTTTTACATTTAAGTTTGTTATGTAGTTTGATTTATTTTTTTTTATAAGACATGAGGTTTAGGTAAATGTTTGTTTGTCTTTTTGCTTGTTTATTTTTGCCTATAGATGTTTTAACTGCTCCAGCATCATTTGCAGGAAAGGCTAACCTTCCTCCATCAAGTTGTTCTTGTGCCTTTGAGGAAAAAAAATCAGTTTTCCATATCTGCATGGGTTCTGTTCTTTTTTGGAGTTTTATATTTTGTCCTCCCATTTATCAATGTGTCTCTCCCTCTGACAATATTACACAATCTCGATTACTATACCCATATAATAAGCCTTGATATTGGATAGAGTGATTCCTTTTACTTCATTTTTATTTATCAAGATTTTTTTGGTTACTCTATGGCCAGTTCTTTTCCATATAAATTTTAGAGTAAGCTTGTCTATATATACAGAAAAAACTTGCTTGGATTTTGATAGAAATTGTGTTAAATTTATATATTAGTTTGGAAAGAATTGACATATTTAATATGTTGAATCTTACAATTTGTAAATAGGGTATATTCTCCATTTATTAAGGTCTTTCATTGCTTTCATCAGCATTTTATATTTTTCAGCATATAGATCTCATAAATATTTTGTTCAGTTTGTATCTAAATATTTCATTTTGTTGGAGTGATTATAAATTATACTGTGTTTTAAATTTTGCTTTTCATATGTTCATTGTTAGTATGTAAAAATGTGATTGAGTTTTGCAAGTTGATCTTATAAATTGATATTTTAAGAATCAATGTTATTCAACACATATTTGTTAGTATTCTATTCTATGTAAATTACATCATATCTTTAGAGAATTATTAAAGTGTAATTAATCTTTACATTTTTAGCAAGTCCAGATAACTTACACTTTTATTGTTTTCTTACACACAGTTTACCTCTAGTAAAGGTTTAAGAGGGGAAAACTACCAGATACAATTTTATTGCATAGATTATACAGGTTGTACAGCATGTTTGAAGCACCGATGGGAAGTTTTGCAAAGGCACAGGGAGAAAGTATTGAGCAAAATGAGAATGAGTACAGCTGGTTGGGAGAGTCCCAGGCTTAGGATTTGGAATACCTGTATTCTAATTGCCCTCCATTTAGCTCATATCACATAAGTGCTTTTTATTTCCAAGCAACATATTTTAGACCAATGAGATCATACTCATGGACACACTTTGGAAACATGTAAATGCTGCACCAACATAAGGTTAGAAGATATTCTGTCCTCCAGTGATTTAAACAATTAAGAGCCATTTTTCACTTGGAAAATGATTTTAAGTTTGAGTATCAAGGTGAATTGTATATTATCAAGGTAGCCTATCACCAAACCCATGTTTCTGGGGAAAGAGAGTTAATTACATCACACCATGTATGAGTGTCCTTCCATCTAGGCCAACTGGGCATTATTACAAGTAGAAGTAATTGCCTTGCCTTTCATCACTCGCCTAAATCATTAGAACACAAGATTATTAAACTAAGACCCGACCAATTTAGCTGCTCAATGATGGAGTCTATTAGACCATCTGCTACCTTATCAACACCAGGCACAGCAAGTCCAGGCAACTTTATACCCAACATGTAGCATCATACTGCTTCCAACTGGTCCATATACTATTTTTTAAGTGGTTGTTATTTAATTAGTAAGGCTAACAAGCAATCCCACAACTGCTTCTCAGCTGTCAGTAGGAGTTGCCAAAAGTGGACTCTGGTTCAGAGAGGCCATTGCACAGAACAAGTTTATTTCAAATTGTGTCGTTCAACAAGAGTCTAGAAAGAGTATTTCAGGAAGCACGACTCTCAAAGGTTTGTGACCATATCTTTTTTTCTCTGTTCATCAAGTTCTCTCAGCAAGTGAAGCTGAAGTTGTTGTAAGATGAATAGCCGAAGAGAAATGAGGAGTATAGAAAATGCATGTTTATATTTACCTCTTCTATCTGCTGGCCTCTTACCCCTCTCTTAAGGCAGAAGTCATTTCTATATGGCTTAATATCATATCTAGTACCTGGTACTAAGTCCTTAACAAATATTTCATAAATAAATGAACATTGCCTGAATAACTATAAAGGGAAAGAAGTAAGGGATGATGTGCACACAGAGTTTGAAGAGAGGATGGGAAGAGATTTACAGGAAACTCTAGGCAATTCAGTCACTTTCATTTCCTTCAGGTGCTTCTGAGAACTAGAAAAACTGCAAGAAATGATCTGATGTGTTGGAGAACTGGCACGCTGCAAAGCATTGTGAAGGAAAAACAATATGTTTGGGGTAAAAATGGAATGGAGGTTTTGTCATTCCTCTTTTCCCAAATAAATCCTACCCTACTTTTTTTCAATACCACAGCTCCCCCATGAAGCCCTAGCCCTTGATAAAGAGGTCTAACCTACTTAATGGCACTGAACCACACCGAAGTGTATGATATCATTACAAGCTCTATGAAAGCCAGACCAAAATTGCATGTGTACTTTCTCAGTGCACCTGGCTAAGTGTACAGCACAGACTGACCCCTGCAGACTGACCAACAGAAGGACCTGTGTTCCATCTCCTCAGCAGGTTGACAGGGAAGGACCCTGTGTCTCTAGGTCACTTTCCATTTGGTTTTTCAAAGGTTCAAGGAGGTAAATCCACAATGTTAGAAAAATTCCCCACCGATCCCTTTCAAAGAATTAATAGATAGCAAGGACCTCTCCTTAAAAAAAATTTCTCCTAACATTACTTTACTCAGATTGCTTAGTATGCAAAATTCATTTGAAACATTAGAAAAAAGTGAAGGTGTAATAGAAAGAGTGGGTTCTTTGAAGTCAGACAAACTGGGTTCAAATCCACTTTCATTCTTTATAACTCTGCAAACAAAAGCAAGTTATTTAACTTCTAAAAGTCTTGATTTCCTCTTCTATAAAATGGTGGTAGTGAGGAGGCTGTGACAATTAATACTAAGTGTATATAAAATTACTTAAAACAATGCCCCACACTTTGGTGAGTACTGATAAATGTAGATTACTTATGAACTTTGATTAACCTCTCTGATCCTTGAATTTTCCTTCTGAAAAAAAAAGGATAATGGCAATGTTCATGAGGGTTATTGTACAGCTGGAATGTCTACCCCAGAGAGGAGCGGGAATGGCATGAAGATAAATGAAAGGTATTGTCTTTAGGACAATTTCTACTTCAGGATACTTAATTTAAAGCATTATTTTCCACATTAAAGCAAACACACAGCTATATTTTAACAGAAAAGAAAATATGTACAAGTTCATATTAAAAGAACAATGTCAGAAGAAATTTCAGGTTTGTGCCAGGATGCTTCAGGTTACTCTTTAGACCCTAGGGAGTGATGTCCGCACCACTCTGCTCTCAAGGCAACTGGGAGGAATAGTTTGAAAAACAATTTAAGAAAATGATTGATAAACCATAAAACACCAAAAAATATTAATTGAAGTGATGCATCCATTGTCTGCTAAGCTTTTTCAGTATGACCAAAAGCCAGGTGTCAGACACACACAAACTAAAACAAGTTTAAATTTGCCTTTCTACATTCTTAGTGTAAGCCTGTGCCCACCATCATTAGCTTCTTTACCCCCAACTTCTCCTCCCAGGAGGCTGTTCCACTTCCCTTAAGAGACTGAAATTCTTTGATTGGGATTGTCAATTTAATCAAGATTGCCTGATTGGGATTGTCAACTCAATCCTCTTCAGGGGACGTGTAGGTGGATTTCAGCAGGTTTCTTGAGGCTTTCAAGTGAATCCCACTCTCTGTGTTCTCCCTTCACAGAAAGTGACAACTCTTAGGCCGAGCACTAAGTTACCAGGTTCTTAGCACTCACAGGAGTATCAGACTTGCCCAGAAGGTTTTTCTAACTGTTAACCTGATGCCTAATTTTCTTAACAACTCTTTCTATGTATATCTGAAGGCTACACATTATTGGAAAATGTTTGTGTTGGGAACGCTACTTGCTACAAAATTATATACACTTAACTCTGTTGCTGTTATAACAATCAACAAAAAAATCCTTCTGAAATCAGTGAGTGAACCTGTGATAAGCCCATACTTCTGCATGTTCTCTGGGTACAGCTGGGCTACTCTACCTATAGATTAGGCATTGGATAGACAGATGGATGAACATGGTGGATGGCTACATGAATGAATGGACAGATGGATGGATGGATAGATGGATAAATCAATGGATGGATGGATGGGTTTATGATGGTGATATCAATGGATAGATGGCTTTTTAAAACATATGACAATTAATACCTGATTGAAACTAAACACAATAACCCTAGAAAAGATCAGGGTGCAGAGCATGTTACTTATTAAGGAATAAAGTCAGACTTATAAGTATTGGAGCACACAGTATGTCAGATATAACCTGGGTTCTGATGGAGTTTTCTGGGGTTTTGTGATGGTTAATTATAAGACGGGTTATAAGTAATTTCAAATGTCCTAGGTGAAAGCTTTTCTTTAATTTCACCCTACGTGGGCTAAATGCTTTGGTCTTCACCTGCTAGAGACTCTCCAAGGCCTAGCATGTTGGAGCAGAACCAACTTTCAAAGCTAAGATGAAGATAAAAGTTTCCGCTATATTAAAATTTATATTTTTAGTTTTTATAAGCTGTTGCTATACTTTGCTTTTGGAAACACTTTTCTTCTTGTGATTTTTTTCTGTTCACGTCTGTGTAGTACATCCATTACAAATGTCAGCTTTCTACAGACAAGGACGTTCAGGCTGTTTCATTCATAGTAACATCCTCACAACATGGGCTAGTGCCTGAAACTTTAGTTGAATAGGTGAATGAATTAATTGAAGACACAGATTAAGTTTTATCATTGATATGTGATATTCCACCTTGCTGCACAATGGACCCTATCTTGCCAAGGCATTGTAACTCTTTTCATCTTTGCAGTTCCACTTTAGCATTGATAATAATGTATACTCAAAGAGAAAAGTAAAAGCAGGAGGATGAAAGAAACTAGATTAAACTTAACTTTAACTGTACTTAAATAAAATCAGAAAAAGCCATCTGCGCCACACTGCTCTTTTCTTTCTCCTGGGCCACTTTGTAACAACGGGCTAACATGTTTAAAGATGAAGTTATTTCTTGCTACTTCCTCAGATTAAGTTAAATTACTTTTCTTCTTCATCTTCTTCTTCTTCTTTTTTTTTTTTTTTTTAAGTTAAATTACTTTTCTTGAAGATGTGTGAATTTCCTTCTCTTCTAATCCAGGAAGTTCTGGGCAGAAAGATCTGCCTTTTAGTATAAGTTCAAATGTCAGTAGACAATCTCTCTTGGTAATGCCTAAGCCTTGAAATGAAACAAATGACCCATTTTCTCAGTTTTATGTAGAACATTCTAGAATCAGAATGAAATAGTGGTAGTTAATGTCCCCCCCCCATCTTGTTAGTGACAGGTGTAGGAGACACCTGAAAAGAAATACCTTGGTAATAAGGGAATGGGGAGGGGATTGGTGTCTCTTTAAAAAGCACAAGAGCACATACATCATTGCTTGGCAATCTCCACACCTGTGGTGTAAATAGCCACAGGATCACTTCTGTAAATAGCCACAGCAGACTGTAGTTGAGGCTCCTGCTCCTCGTGCTAAGCTCCTCTTAGCTCCTCCTACTAAGACTGACTGCTGCACCTTTGAGGCGCTCCAGCACCTCTGACCTGACCGAGACATCTGCCTCCTTCCGATGGGGAACCTTACCTGACTGAGACAATGGGCTCCCCGGCACTTACTGGAAGCCATAGCTCTAGCGAGCTTGTACAGCGGTCCACGTCCTGGCAGTTTCATGGGCCGGCGGCCATGTAGCTTACTGGCTATTGCAGACAGGTGTTGGGGTTATATAATTTTCTCCTATCAAGACAATGGCTAAAATAATACCTGGATCCAATTATTCAGAAAATGTCAAGCAAATTCCTGTAGTTCATATTGCAAGGGTACATTTCAATTTTATTAAGTGTAGAGTATAAATGTCTTAACACAGTAATTAAGTAAATGATGTAAAAGCTATATTAACTGGTTTGATGTAAGCATTCCAAATTGTATTTAAAATCAGCACATTGTACGCCATAAATGCATTAGTGTATACATGACCTATGTGTTTAGGACTCAAAAAAAATTATTGACCAGCTTGTTAGATGGTTACCACACTTTACTCATTTGTTCTATTAATAGAACTTAGATGTTATTTTCAATTAATAATAATCATAATCATAACAGCACCCTTTCTATCCTCTTCCCAGCACGTTAGGATTGCCCAACGCTGATAGTTTTTAATTCATTCAACTGCCTTCAAAACCCTTGATTGAAGGACTCACACTCAAGTAGAAGACCAGAAAAAAATGCCCACGTGTACTGCTGAAAGCTGGCTTGCCAGCATATGTGTTGGTCTGGCCTGTCTTGAGGCAATACTTTTCATTTTTATCTAGAATCCTTTCCAAGGCGAGGGAAAAAGTGGAAAATGCATCATTTGGGACCAGAAGTGTCATTTGCAGGTTGAAGTAGCACCTGAAAGATCCTGTGTGTTACGAGCTGACTTGTGCCTTTCCTCTCCTGTTCCCAGAATCATAAGTTGGCGTCCCCACCCCCAGGGCCTCAGAATGACTATATTTTGCAGATGAGCCTTGAAGAGATAATTAAGGTCAAATGAGGTCATATGGATGGGCCCCACTCCAATATGACTCTTATATGTCCTTATAAGAATAGAAGAGCAGCATAGACACACACAGGGTGTCTTCAGCTTGTCAGTGAAGACTCAGACAGAAGACGGCCATCTGCAAGCCAAGAAGAGCCCTCAGAAGAAACCAAACAAGCTGATGCCTTGATCTTGGACGCCTAACCCCCAGAATCATGAGAAAACCAATTTCTGTTGTTTAAGCTACCCAGGCTGGGCAGCCCTAGCAAACTAGTATAGTGTCTTAGAAATTCTGGAGAAGAAAATGCCTGATTAAGGCAAAGGGGAAGACTAAGAAAAACTGGGGTTCTTTCAGTGTCAAGGTGGTAGAAATCTGTGAAATGTGACCAGAGATGGATGCCTGCTTAAAAAACCCAAAAGAGTAGACTTTAATGAAGATGAGGAACCTTTCCTTTTGGTCTTACTTACATTCAGGTGAAAACCAGATTGATTTCTTCTTTGTTCCTCAAACAGCTTGCATTAGTGACTGGCCACTGCCAAGCTTGGGCTGGGGGGGAAGAAGGCTTTATCAGTATGCAGATGAGGTGCTTTGGGCCGGCTGCTAAACCAAACACCCTGTGTCAGCAGCCTTTAACCTGACGTAGGAATTCAGCCTCATTTCTGGCCAGCAAATCAATTCATCCCAGAGAGAAACCTTGGGGATAAAAATTCACACACCATCAGGAATTCAAAACCTTACCTCTTGCAAGACTGGCTTCCAACAATTTGGAATAATAATACACTCCAACACAAAGACCCAAAGCAACAAAGCCCATCTCAGACTGCTTAAAAACACATAAAAAGCTCTAAGCAGATGGTCAGCTTCGTCCCAAACTGAACAGGCTGCAGTGGACCTATCAAATGCCATGTTAGCACAACGCTTTCATCTTTATTCCATACCCTAACACTCACTAAGCATTTTCAATGTCAGGCAAACCTCATTTTCACTTTCATTTGGAGAATTATAAGAAGTCCCTTCCCATAAATTTAGGTAAATAATTGTCTTTTAAAACCCATAAGCAATAGCACCTTGTATATCTAAAATGCTTTGAATTTTTCTACTCTCTAGGGTACATCTAGTGTGGTTGATACCCTCCCCAATACAAGAGAGTGTCTAGCAAAAATCATGAAATTTAATGGATTATGGTTAGAAAATAAATGCAAACAATAAAAAAAAATTTTTATTGAGCTTTGTATAGCTGGTCATGTTAGTGAAAAAGAAAAAGAAAATATCAAAGTTTAAATAAGAAGGAAGGAATGGATTAATACTTTTTAATTACATGCAAAAAGCCCAAGTTAGATAACTATGAAGTAACACTAACATTGGAATTTCTTGATTCATTTCTTAATTAATTAACTAACACTAAGGAAAAAATATTAATTTTAAAGATATTCAAATTATGTAAGATATTTCATTATAAACTCAAATTTACACTTACTAAATGAAGTATTACACCTTGCAGTTCACATCCTGGTACACTGTTTTCAATTTCATATACAAGTAAAAACTGTAAGTGATCATAAAGAAAGACGAAAATGAAGTAACCTGAGTTGTTTCATCTTCATTATAGTTTATTTCGGTTTTATCGTAGTAGCTGAAGACTCGATCTGTGTTTGAAACAAATGCAAACTTGAATGACTCTGAACCACAAGGAACTCATTTTTGAAACAAATGTATGTAGTTGAGTCCACAGATTCATGGAAACCAACAATAAAACTGGGAATCTTCCAGATTAACTGCCTTGTAGACTGGTTAGCAAAAGGTAACAAGATATGCTAATTTGAAGATTACACATAGAATGATTATCAGAACATAGACTCCAAAATTTTGTGAGGAAGTGGGAAGCTTAACATTATTGGTGTGCTGTTATAATACAAAACATTTTCTGTTCTGTTTTATGATTTTTGAATCCTCTCTGGACCATGCACTCTTTTCCTGCCTGTGTTTGGGGAGACCATTCCCAACACTCTATTCTTAGTATGGGTTGACTTCTCTTCCCCACCAAAGTTAGGTGTACATTAAAAGGGACCCAAAGTGTTCTGGCCAGGTGCTCTGGCTCACGCCTATATTCCTAGCACTCTGGGAGGCCCAGGCTGGTGATTGCTTGAGCTCTTGAGTTGGAGACCAGCCCCAGCAAGAGAAAGACTCTGTAAAAAAAAAAAAAAAAAAAAAAAAGAAAGAAAGAAAGAAAAGAAAAAATAGCTAGGCATTGTGGCAGCTCAGCTATAGTCCAGCTACTCAGGAGGCTGAGACAAGGAGATCACCTAGGCTCAAGAGTCTGAGGTTGCTGTGAGCCATGATACCATGGCACTCTACTGGGGACAAAAAAAGTGACAGTGTCTCAAAAAACAGAAAAGAGACCCAAAGTGTTCTGTTCTACTTTATTTCTACTCACTCCATCCTTTAGCCCAGATCAGAGTGCAGAGGTGTGATCACAGCTCACTGCAGCCTAGAACTCCTGGACTCTTGCAATTCTCCTTTCTCACCTATCTCACCTATCCCAGCCTGAGTAGCTGGAACTATAGGCATGTGCCACCAGATCCAGCTATTTTTTTTTTTTTTTAATGTTTGTAGAAACGGGGTCTTGCAATGTTGCCGAAGCTGGCCCTGAAATCCTGGCTTCAAGTAATCCTTCTGTTTTGGCCTCCTAAATTACTGGGATTATAGGTGTGAGCCACCATGCCCAGTCTGTTTTCTTTTAAATCTACAAAGCAGGCTGACTCTAGAATTGTCTCTTGTAGTCAATGCCTTCATCACTCTCTTCTCTTAGTGCTTCACCCTCCTCTCTCTTGGCTTCCCTCATCTCTCTCTTTACAATAGGCTTTCTGCTTCCAGAAGAATATTAATGTCAATACTTCCTTTCAAGCATCCTAATACACACAGGAAAATCTTCTCATCTTGTTCTCATACCAAGTCACCTGATTCCCTGTGCATTTCCAGACTCTCGTAAAGTTTATTAGTGATACCCTGAGTGTCTGAATGAACTGAAAACCCTTGTCTTCATTTTCACCTCCTTTCCTCTAAAAACTCCCAAAGCCCTTCATTTCCCATAAATCATACTCATTTTCCTGAAAGGAGGCAGATTTGTGAAGGAAGACAATCTCTGAGGGAAAATGCCCACGACCCATGGGTAAAATAGAAAACCATTTGGGGCACGAGAAAAGAAGAGGAAGAGAGGAATGAATAATAGCAAGTAGGTGAACCACAGTGAGTCACAAATTCGCCACAATTTAGCACAATAGTAACAGAAAAACATTATTTACTGGGGTTTCTCAGAACTCAAGACAACAACAGTAATAAGGGGAGTATTTATCAAGGGCCTCCCATGTGCTAGGCACTGGGCTGATCACACTATTTCAGTCTTGGGTGAGCTGCACATTAAACCAGTAATGTGGATATTTTCATCTCCGTTTTGCAGATGAGATAACTGAGGTTCAATTAAGTTTAAACCTACTTGTCATCTGATGGTCCTTATTACCACACAATATGGCAAATATGACACAGAAAATGGACAGCTGTATCACAGAGTGAGCCACAAATTCCAGAATACATTTGAGGAACATCATTAGTTTCAATCATGAGTGGTCTATCTTCACATAATAGAGATGATTATTGATCTTATTTCTTTATCTTTCCAGTTATCATATTTTATTAAAATTGGTTAGGTACCTTTGAACTTCTGTGATGTTAGCTATTTGATTTTATTCCTCTTTGTATCTGCAGCATCTTTCAGGGTTGTTTGATTCATCAATAATAGTGGAAATTATTACTGGGGTAATTGTTAAGATTTTTATGTATTGGCTTAACAAAATGAAATGGAAGACCACTCTTTCTATTTCAGTTAGTCAACACTGAATAGCAAATTCTCACAATCTTTTATCCCCCAATCAGGTTGAAACCAGCACCCATAAATCCAACAAAGTCAATAACAAAGATTTTCAAACTCTTTTCCAAACATTTAGGTGGCTTTTTAAAGAGATTCCTTTTCGTTTATATGTTGTCTCTGGGGACAAATTTAATTTATTCAAACACTCTGCCCTATTCCAACTCCCAATTGCCTTCTTTTTTATAAGTAATTTTTCCTACCAATATTAAGTTTTATAAAACATCTTGCAGTTTGGATAAGAGCAAAAAATGGTATGGTCATTTGAGGGATTTGCTATTTGTTTTTATTTTCTAAATAAAGAAAAAGATGAGTAACTTAACATGCGGTAATTTCCACAGAATAGATTAGTAGCAATGAATTGATATTCTAACTTGGGAGGCTATGTTCATAGACAAGGAAAAGGAGTTGTTGACAAAAATGTGATGAATAGTACCTGAGACAGGCTGCTCTTCATGACTCAACTGGGCTCAGAATAAGGTGACTGCTTCAGATATTCTAAGGTGATTTCACTCAAGAGTCAAATTCTATAAAAATTCATTGTATGGCAACTTTAGTAATAATAATTGACTATCAGCTATCTTTTCAGTTATACCTTGATATTAATTAGGAAAATCTCAGTTCTGGACAGCAGTACCTCTAGTACATTTATTGGCTCAGCTTGGGTCTCTTTGTACGATCATAATCTTTTTCTTTTTTAATATGGTATTTATTTATTTACTTTTTTAGAGACAGAGTGTCACTTTATTGCCCTTGGTAGAGTGCTGTGGCATCACAGCTCAGAGCAACCTCCAGCTCCTGGTCTTAGGTGATTCTCTTGCCTCAGCCTCCCAAGTAGATGGGACTACAGGTGCCTGCCACAATGCCTGGCTATTTTTTTTTTATTGCAGCATGGCCAGGGATGGGTTTGAACATGCCACCCTTGGTATATGGGGCTGGTGTCCTACTCACTGAGCCACAGGAGCCGCCCTGCAATCATAATCTTAAACACAAAATATCAAACAAGTTTCTTCCTGAACTGAAGAGATACAGGGAATTTTCTTTGAGAATGGGGCTTTTATTTAGTCTCTTGGTGCCCCATTAGCAGAATAAGCATCGAGCACAATTAATAAAATTTTTTCATGGTTCTTTCCAAACTTTCTTTATCAACCAATGGAAGAATTAATTAGGGCCTAGTTATTCCCCATGACTACAGCTGATCCTGTTACCTGAAATTGTCTCCCTAGCCTTACAAGTGAAAAAACGCTGTCTTCTGATGCATTCTCTTTTATGTTCTTGTACCTCAGAGACAAGAGTATCTCTGGGATCTGCATTGAGCAAGGCTCTTCTGCTGACAATCTGAAGACGGCTCTTGCTTCTAGAGGACACACTTGCCAGAATGCTCTTTCTCATCCACCATACTTTAAGGGCCCAAAATGTAGCCAAGACTGAGATTATAACTGCCCTTCCAATAGCCCCTTCATGGTACAGCCACAGGTGCCAACCTGCTTACAGTCCAGAGTTCAATGCTTTGTACAAAATTGCACTGAACATTGTACAGTAATGCAGCATTTCCGTCAGTCCATATATATAGCTACATCTGGAAATCAGTGCCTCAGTAATTTGTGTCTCTATTTTTCACTTAATAAACCTGTGCCTTTACCATCCCCTGGAATGAGTATGTAAAAACGTTCAGATCTAATAAGTATGCAGTTCACTTTATGGAACATGTGGTCCAATCCAGTTCTGGAAATTAGCCTCCACCAAGTCTGTCACCACTCTGGTTTGGGGAAATGGTATACTACCTTAAAGGATCCACTCTGGTGACTTCACCTAGTCTGTCAACTTAGAATTTAGAGATTTTTTATTTACTTTGTGATGGTAGAAGGGGCTACTCTTATGTAAGAGTTTTATGTAATGAACCATCTGGTAATGATTCCTTAACCAAAATATCACCTGTGCTGCTTCTTTTCACCCATTTACTTCACAAATACTATTAAATGATTATAATATGCTAGACTATACTATCCGAGTTATATACATAAATAAAGCCAAACTCTGGCATGTGTTAAACATGCAAATTCCAACAAAGAGATAAATAGTAAACAATGAACATAATAAGTATACACTATTTTATAATAGCAGGCTACAAGCAATGGTAGGAAAAATAAGGCAGAGTAAGGGGGTTTTATTAGTATATGTATTTAGATATGGCACACAATGGGAAAAATAAAAACAAAGACAAAACTATATGGTCAAACCAAAATAATATTAGGGTATGGTTGAGTTTGAAGAGAAAATGTAGCTGAAATCAGAAAGTTAAAGAGAAAGCATGAACCAAAAGATCTTTTTACCCCAGGTAAGTCTTCCACTTTATCACATGGAGAGTTCACAGGAGATTTAGATTTATCACTATAGTTTACTCATGCTATTCTGACAAACAAACAGCATTCTTCTTAATTAGTCTACTTTCATTTTTGACTTGAAATTTTGGGACACTGAAGGTACCTTGGATTTCCTGACAGATAGTTGACTCTACAAGCCACGTAAACCAACAATCCTGAGAAGACTCAAGTGAAAACACAGAAGTATCCAGTTCAATGAGTTGCCATTACTTGTACATTGATTTGTAGAAAGAAATGGCTTCCCTTGGCTGGCTGGCTGGCTGGTGAAATATGCTTATCAGAGATAAGGACACAAGTCCAGCTTCTAATTACATGAGGAAATGCTATTTGAACATAGTGCATTTCCTAGGACATCTTTGCATATATCATCATCCCTCTTCCCCAAACACAAACTGTCACACCGTGATACCCACCATCCTCAAATCCATAATCCATGACTCCTACTGACTGACCCAGGAACAATGACGGTGCTCCCTCAGAAGAAGGCATGGGGGGATGAAGTGACCGTTGAGTATACTCTGATTTTTTAAAAAACTGTCATATGGTGAGATAGTAGGTTTCAATGCTGTCACCTATTCAGTCAGCCCAGATGAACTAGAATCACCATTTCAGTTGTATCATAGCTCCGGGCAAGAACATGTCACCCCCTTTATTTCCAGCTTCCAACAAGCTGCTTAGGCAGATGCTAAATGTGGTCCTCCCTGCCACGTTGGGTAGAGTGGCCTTTGTGTGGGTTAATTGAGCCCCCTCTCCATTTAATAGGCTGTTGAAGTCTTATTGAAACAGAGCTAGTGCCGCAGGTTAAATACATTGCAGTGCTCTTGCTAATCCTCTCATTAACAAGGCTGGAAAGCTTGTTGGGAGCTGTGAGTTTGCATATATTAACAGGGAGCTCTTCACTCAAGTGCTATCAATAAAATGACAAAGCCAGTTTGCAAATAGTGAAATCAACAGTGACACAAAGCTAGATACCTTTCAAAAAATAAACAGCTTAATAACTGATAAATTTTATATTCACACTTGAGAGAAGAGAAAGATAAGCTGGGAAGAGATGTCTTTTATTAGGTCAGACTTAAGACAAAAATGAGACTGATGTCAAACCACTGCCAGGATGAGCGGATGAAGTTGAACTAAGATGTGATGTTAATGAGCCACAGAGGCAAGGCCCACATTTAGATGTACCCAAGATGGCACAATATGTTGTTTTTTACAAGGAGGTAAAAAATAAAATAAAATCCTGGCAACAGCCGAAATAGGAAAGATGGAGGAGTGTAGAGTTGCCAGTTCTCCTAGAGAAAATCCTAGAGAAAATCCTGCCGACACAACTGTTTCAGAACAGCGTGAGTCATTAGAAGCAGACTTGGATGCTGAGACAGCTCTGTGTCAGCAGGGAAGTGGGGACAAGGGGACCGGGGAAAGGGAGAGGGTCACGGGTATATTCAGTGGAAGACTGTCAGTCATTGCTTTATACGTCATGTAAGAAAATGGAACAGAGGATTTGGGGAAGAGAGTATCAATAGATGGAGATGGTGTCCTAAAAGGGCTAATAAGTGTGGCATGAAGACAAGGATCATTCAAATGACCCAATCCTTTAGCCACCCTTAACGTTTAGTAAAAAGACAAAGAAATGCTCTATGATATCAAACAGCAAAATGGGATTCTTACGGTGGAATGGATTCTGAGTACATTGAATAAAATGTTATCTACACTTTAGAAAACAAAAGAACCTCCTCATGCCAAATGGTCAAATGGCAGGAGTTTACACTCTACACTAAAAATTAAAAAAAAAAAGAAAAGGAATAATAGTAGATGAGGGAGAGCAAGTAGCGACACTTTTCCTAGAACTGCTGAATGACAGGGTCATTTTACTGCCCACTCTCCCCATCCTGCACCTTCTGCTATTTATGTGCAAAGATCATCCAGATTTCAAAGTAAATCAGCTGTCACGCCCTGATCTAAGTGTTTCTAACCTTTAATAGATCCTTGACTTCAGAGTTTTGCTTTTAAAAATGTCTTTTGGCTCAACAGTCCAAAATTCTGTCGGTAATGATCCATGTTTAAAGTGCTCTGTTGGGTAATTCTCCACTAGATTGGCTGTCATTCTACAGCTAAGGATACCCCAGGCAAATCATTTACCCTCTCAGGACCTCAATGTACTTGTGTGCAACATGGATGAGCTACATTCGAGGAAGTCTTGATCCTGATAAGGAATTTGATCCTTATCAAATTCTGTGATAAAATAATAGGACAACCATAAAGAAAGTAATTGGTGGATTATATTTTTAAAATGAATGAATGATCAGCACAACTAACCCGTGGTAGTAGTTGAAAAGTGGAGAGAGAACAAGTGGTATTTGGTAATTGACTTATATTTGATCTAGGTCAAATATAAGTTGTCAGAGTCATGGGCTGGGCCATATGTTCTAAACATTTTTATAAGGCTTCTCACGAATTGGTCTTTAAATGTTTATTCATTATTAAATGTTCTTATTTCAAAGATTCTTTCCAATGACCTCCCATTAACAGTAGAAACTAATATTTAAAAGAAGTCTTACCCATCTCTCAGTTTATCAGTAGATTTATGATTGTTTTTTCTCTTACTTTCTATATGAAATCAGTTGTCTTTTCAATTTTTTCTCTGAAGGAATCTTAATACCTCCCTTGCTTGCTTTTTCTACTGCCAGGGCCTTTTTCATTGTTTTTTCCACTGGTCTTCTTCCCAGTACATTTTCAAATATTATTTACCTGCTTGCAACAGTTAATGAATTGCCGCCATGTAGCAGATTAATTACACCTGACATCCAAAGCGTTTCATAATCCAGCTCTCACTTGCCATTTTAGTCATATTCTCTCTTCCTATAAAACCTGTGCAAAACATGTGCTTTATACTGAAGGGAGTTGCTGAACTTCCCTCTGCTTTCCCATTGCTGGGCCCCTACCATCCCAAATGCCCACCAGCTTCAGCGTAGCTCACACAGTATCTTCCATTGCTTGTCTGTGAACTGAGGACAGAGAAGCAGCTTGTAAGGTTCGCCACAAATACCTCACTAGAATGTCATATTCTTTAAGTTAATTTCTCATCCTTACATGAAATTCTTCTGAGATATGAGACAATAAATTCTATTCAGTACTCCTAAAAACATCATAGGTTACAAACTTCAATAGGGCAGGGATAGTGTTATTATTTTTTGGTTGCCTGAAGGTGCCTTGCAAAAAGCCTTCATCTAAAAGATCAATGAAGATTTATTGAATTAAGTGGATTATTTGTCAAAAATACCCTAAATGTCCCCTTGCAAATTCTAAGGTATTATTTAAAGAAAGTCTTTTAAAATGAGTATAACTCCCTGTAATTCATTCTTTGATACCTTGGAATTCCCAATGGGTAGATAAATAACCTTACATTGAAAAAGAAGAAATCCAGTTTCTCAAGGTCACTAGTAATATAGCCAAGGTCACACAGCTGGTTACTGACAGACCTAGTACTAGAAGGGCTAAGTTTTCCTGATTTAGTTCAGTATCAGGAACTAAACCCAGGAGTTTGTTAATAATGTAGAGTCTCAGGTCCTCTCCAAGACTTACTGAGCCAGAATCCGCATTTTAACAAGAACCCCAGACAAGACAGGTACATCAAAGTTTGAGAAACTACTCACAAACAACAGGGCTAGATTAGAGAGTTTTGTTGAAGCTTTCACAAATCAAAATGTTTCTTACAATCAAATCTCACAGACAAACATATTTTCACCAACCCCTCCCTGTCATGGAAGTAGTCTAGGACAAAACAACAACAAAAAAAAAAAAAGAAGAAGAAGAAGAAGAAGAAGAAGAGAAAACAAGAAGTATTGCACAGTTAGTATACTTCTTATTTGTTTAGGACCAATAATTATTTTTTAGGTCAAAATGAAACCTTCCACCAGTTTAGTACAAATTCACCATCAGCATGCTGGCTCAGTTAAGTCAAAGGAATGAATACAGTTAGCTTTTTTAATTCTGCCTAAATAGGTTAGCACAGCAATTTTCAAAACTGCACTAAAAACTTTTGGGCCATTCTAAAATTTCATTTACTTGAATCAAGTACCCTACGATAGGACACAGCCTTACTAATATCCTAACATCCTATATATCAAATCCAATTCTCTATTAGGTATAAAAAATATGACTTTTCTTTAGGAAAATTGGGGTATGTTCTAGTCTACAATATATTACCAGATTTATGAACATTGTTTATGCCACTTGTTATAAGAAATTAAACATATGGAGAATCTCACAAGCCAAATAGTGAACACGGCCAACTGAATGAAAGACTCTGAATTTAAATTTGTTCTCTCCTTTCTTCACTTCTCTCACTTCTTTTCTACTTTCCTGTAGAAGAGACAATTTGTCAGGGAGTTTCCTTGGAGAAGCACCTTGACATTTCACCACTCTTTAAGACAACTGTGGAATCCAAGAGGGAAATTCTGCCTTAAGAATTCCCCAGTATCATGTTGCCCCAAGTTGAAACTGATCACATTTATCAAACATTATAGAAGTGCTAATGGTATGCATTGTTATCCACAGTTAATGCAATCAAGGGAACACCTTTAGTACTCTGGTGTGTGTGGGAGTGGTTGTGTGTGTGAGTGTGTGCGCCTGTGTGTGAGTGTGTGTGTCTCTGTGTGCAAGTGCTATTCTTTGGGTGAGGACAGTAGGAAGTATGGCATAGGCTAGTGTGAACTTTTCTCTTTTAAAGAAAGACATGAGGATTTCTGTGTCAGTTTGTTGGGGGTGGTAACTGCTCCTGATAAATCTAATCTCAATAGTCCATGAAAATGTATGTGAAAATCCAAGAAGAGAAGGAGAGACTAGAACAGTTCTTAAAATGGAAAAAATACAAGCCTATATTAATTATAGTTTTGATGGAATTGGTCAGAGAAATATAATTCTAAAACACCCACATTTTACCTTCTAAAGTAAAACTACACAACATGTGTGGGCTGGAGAGGTGAAAAGAAAAGGGGTGGAGGAGTTAAACGTACCTGCTGCCTTTCTTTAGCTCAAGAAGGTAAGCACAGCCCTGAAACCAGCCTTAGAGACAGCCTATCCTTCTTCTCCAAAAACATGGCGATGTTTTTTCCTTTATCAAAAATGACCTAACGGGCTCCATTAAGTTCCACAGAAAAACCTTTTTCCTAAAGTTTAAAATATAGAAAATATCTATGTTACAATAACCCATGTTATAATGTGGTAAAGAAAGAAAGAAACAAAAAGAAAGAAGGAAAGAAAGGAAGGAAGGAAGAGAAAGAGAGAGAAGGAAGGAGGGAAGAAGGGAAGGAAGGAGGAAAGGAAGGATGGAAAGAGGGAAGGAAGGATGAAAGTAAGATAGAAGGGAAGAAAGGAAGAAAAGAAGGAAGGAAGGAGGGAAGGCTCATTCCATTTAGCCTTATAAATATACCAGCACTGATACAACCCTGGGAAAGAATCTCCCCATATCCTTCCACCAACAAGAACAACATAGATAAATCTCATATATGAATAAGAAAGAAAAAATACTAAACATAATAGTATCAGATAAAATTAAGATAATTGTAGTTGTAGTTTTTTAATATTCTCAGCAAACAATTCCATCCTAAGTATCAGAGATTTATCACTGCTTTCACTAGGATGCAGACTGAAATACACATATTATAGGAAGAGAGAGAGGAGAAAAAGGAGTGAGCAGAGGGAGATTCTGACTTGTGAGATAGGCTCCAAAACATCCTCAGTAGGGCTGACAGGAAGCTCTCAAGCTAGGACAGCCATAAGCTTGGATGAGATGCTCCAAACTGACTCCCATATCAACTAGTATTTAAGCGAGGGACACCCTGGGAAGAAGGGATAGGATGTTGGATGAGGCATCTCTCACACTTGCTTCCAGGAAAGAAGAACTGGATTTTCAGGGGTTTGGCTGTCAGTTGTCATGTTTCCTATCCCATAGGAGGGCCTGTTAATGCTAATACAGAATGCTAGTGACACCAGAGGGAGAGACAACGAGAGAAAGATCTGGGGTCCACAGTTGCTACACACAATCCCTGGAGTTTGAAGTCTTTTCCAGCAATATTAGAAAATCCCCATTTCTCTTAAGCTAATGTAAGCTGAGTTTTTATTACTTGGCTCATATACAATACCAGGTTAACTTAGTTACTAAACATAAGTAAGGATAATGCACACACACACAAAACTGTTTTTCAGTATCAAGTATTAATGAACCATAGATATACAATGAACCATAATAAATAACAATATGGGGGGGGGAAGCATTGAAGTTGCATATGAAAAGACTAACCCACTGTGATGGTTAATTTTATATATTTTAATTTTAATTTTATTTTATATTTTGAAACAGAGTCTCACTCTTACACCCTGGGTAAGAGTGCCATGCATCATAGCTCACGGCATCCTCAAACTCTTGAGATCAAGAGCTCCTCTTGCCTTAGCCTTCAGAGCAGCTGGGACTACAGTCATCTCCCACAAGAAGAACTAATTTTTCTATTTTAAAAGAAGGTGTCTAACTCTTGTTCAGGCTGGTCTCAAACTCTTGAGCTCAAGCAATCCACCTGCCTCAGCCTCCCAGAGTGCTAGGATTACAGGTGTGAGCCATCGCACCCAACGATGATGCTTAATTTTAGATGCCAGGTTGACTGGGTTAAGAAATACTCACATAGCTGTTAAAGCTATTGGTATGAATGTGGAGATATTTCTGTAAGAGATTGGCATTTGACTCAGTGGACTAAATAAGATCTGTCCTCTCACAATGTGGACAGGCACCATCCAATCCAGTGAGGAACTGCATAGAACAAAAAGGCAGAGGAAAGGCAAATTCACTTTCTCTCATACAGTCAGCATACCCTTATTCTTCTGCCCTTGACCATTAGGCTCTCTGGACTTTGGCCTCTAGGACTTGCACCAGCAGTCCCTTAGGTTCTCAGTCCTTCAGTCTCATACTGAGAGTTACATCATTGGCTTCCCTAGTATTAAGATTTTGGACTTGGACTGAACTTCACTATAATGTTCCTTGTTCTGTAGCTTGCAGATGGCCTATATTTGGACATCTCAGCCTCCAAATCACATGAGTAAAATTCCCTTATAAACCTCATTTCATATATCTATAGATACATGTTATATTGATTCTGACTCTCTGAAGAATTTTTTGTACCCACTATTACCATTTAAAATTTACCCCAGGAATTCAAAGATGGTTTAATATCAGGAAAACTTTGTCAATAAAACCTACAGTGTCACACCAATATTCAAATAAGAAAACACATAAGATTATCTTATAGAAGGGAGTGGTAGGCTGAATAATAAGCTACCCAAAATATCCATGTCCTGATTCCTGGATTCTGTGAATATGTACTTTACATGGGAGAAGAGAATTTAAGGATTCAATTTAAGGATCTGAAGATGGGGAGGTCATCCTGAGTTATTCATCTGAGCCAAATATAATCATAAGGGTACTTTTAAGGGGGAGGCAGAAGAGTTAGAGAGAGAGAAGGCCATGGAGCAGTGGAAGCAGAGACTGGGGTGATGTGCTTTGAAGAGGAGGAAGGAACCACAAACTGAGGAAATAAGAGGTCTTTAGAAGCTAGACAAGGCAAGGAAATGGATTCTCCTGTCAGAGTCTCCTGAACGAAATGCCTTGCTAACCCTGTTAAAAGAAAAACTTTAGATATATTATGCATTTAATAGAGTTTAACTGAGCAAAGAATGACTCATGAATCTGACAGTCCCAATAATTCTGGGGCTACCACGTAGTTGGATACATTTATGGACAGAAAAAGGGAGATAGCACACAGTGGGGTACAGAAATAGCTGGAATGATTGCAGCTCAGGATCTGCCTTACCTAAACATGAATAGTTGGTGACATGTGATTGGCTGACACTCTGTGATTGGTACAGGAGTAGATTATAGTCTGTTTCACACATCCAGTTAGGTTACAGTTCACTGTGTACAGAGATACCCTCAACTGGAACTTAAAACATGTAAGGAGGTGGACTTTGGATAAACTTAGCCCAATGAAACTGATTTTGAATGCTGACCTCAAGAAATTAAAACAAATCTGTGTTGTTTTTAGGTCACTAACTTGTGGCTTGTTATAGCCACAACCAGAAATTACTAAAGAGGAAAATGGCAATAACATTTCCTACTCAATGTTGATTTTTTGAAAATTTAATAAAGGAAATAATAAAAGTCAACAACCTACTTTCAGTAGCAGCACATAACAGTGTCATTGTTTTTTAAACACTGCACTGGAAGTTTTAGCAAATGCAGTAAGAAATGAAACAGAAATGTAGGTATATCCACTGAAAAAATAGAACAGTGATTCTATTCTTGGAAAATAGAAGAGTGTGAACTAAGAAAACATTAGAACTACTGATCTCATAATTCAAAATCTAAAAAGCTCTGAAGTCAGACTTTTTTTGCAAAAGTCTCTTGTTCACACTAGTTTGTCAGTAAAACCTAAATTAAACGGATGTCAGGCACTTTACAGTCTTGATTTATTTTTTAAAATATCAATGCAAGTTTATTAGCATATTAGTAAATTGATTATGTGCCTCTTGCTTTACCCTTCTGTGTGTACATGTGCGATATTACCTTTCCCAAAATTTAAACTTTGATATTTTAAAATATGTCTGTGTCTCAGGCTTTGCTATGAATTGAGAGCCTATAATAACACAATTGATAATATAACAAGAAATAGGTAAATAAATATGTAAGATAATTAACATTAAAAAATCAGATAGACATGAATTAAACAATATTCCATTTACACAAATGATAAAAAAAAGTGTACTCTTTCAGCAAGAAATGTGTGGAACCCCTATAAAAAAAACCACAGAATTGCTGAGACATAAAATATTACAGAATTGAAGAGGCATACTGTGTGTCTATGAAAGTAGGCTGAATATTGTGAAAACTGCATTTCCCTTATAATATATATAAATCTATCTCTGTCGTTTCAGAAATTTCTCTATAGATGGTATTTTCAGCAATATCTCCCTTGTAATCTTTTGGGGGAGTTGATCTGCTCTGATTTTTCACATTGTCAGGGTTCTTCTGCTGATTTCTTTCTAGATGTATTTTCAGTTTATTGATACATTTATTACACTTTTTAAGCCGGAATGTTAGGATGTCCCTAAATCATTTTACCTTAAGGACATTTGCACTAGAATGTTCATTGCAGCTCAATTCACAATCGCCAAGACATGAAATCAATCCAAGTGTTCATCAGCTCATGAATGGATTAATAAAGTGTGGCATATTTATACCATGGAATACTATTCAGTCATAAAAAGGGGATTTTACATCTTTTCTATTTACCTGGATGGTGTTGAAGGACATTCTCCTTAGTAAAGTATCATAAGAATGGAAAAACAAACATCCAGTGTATGCAATATCAATAAGAAACCAACAGATAAACAACTGTACCCGCACATAAGAGAAAAATACAATTAAATTCAAGTGGTGAGAGGAGAGAAAGGGGAGAAGGAAAGGGGAAGGTGGATTGATAAGCCCTCAATGGACACAAAGCAGCACACCTTGAAAAATATCCAACAAATGCAAACAATGTAACCTAATCATTTGTGTCCTCACATTAATCTGAAATTTTAAAAAGTTAATTACAGATATCACAAAAATAAGTGTGTAGAAATATAATGCCATCCTAAATAAAAATCTCAATAGAATTTAATTTACCACTTGACTTTTTAGAAATCCCTGCAGCCTCTCACACTGCTCACAGGCATTATGCAAATTGCTTCAACAATGTCTTGCCTTCGGTCAGGTGACTCTCAATGGAGCTCATTTTAATCTCTGCCGAGGGAAGGATACATAGCTTGATTTCTGAAATGCCCTATTCTGGGGACTTAAGGCTATGGGGCTGGGAACCAAATTGGGTTGTTCTCAAATTCAGGTGACATAATAAGCATGTGCATATTAACTTTAAAAAAAACTTTGTAAATAATAATAAAGCTTGACAGATTATTAAAAATACTATAAATTATGATTAAATCAATGTGGTATTAATTTAAAGTAGATCAATGAAATATAATAAATTATCTAGTACCAAATCCTAGAATAAATAAAAGTATAAATCAACAGGAAAGGAAATTACTATTCAACAATGATTTAAGGATATTACTGGGGTGAGGGGGACTGCTAAGACCATTGCTTATACAATACTCATGAAAAAAGTATAAAAAGAAGCAAACAAATATGTTTAAAATCTCTAGGTGGAATAAAGTAAGTATTTTTCATACTTACTTTGAATGGATGGATTAAAGTTGTGGGGGTCAAATGAATTGAGAAGTAAATAACAAGATGCAAAAATACAATTAAATAAATGTGACAGATATTTTAGACATAAAGTTATTATCTTCAAAATGTGCAATCTATATAAATCATTAAAAGTCACTAAGAACTCAATAGTAAAATAACAAGGATAGGACCTCACAATTCACACATGAGGCAATTCAAATTGGGGTTTCAAAGGCTACATTTTTTCTTTTTTTCTACAAGATTATTTTGTCATGTATTTGAGTCCCATGAGCATAAGAAGTAAACCCACAACTTTAATACCCCAAGAAGGCAATAAGAAGAATGTAATTAACTTAAATAAGAATTTAAGTATTAATTATGCTGTGCATAGCATGTGTTGGGATTACTGAAGAATACAAAAGGTACATAAGATAAGCCCTGAAGTTAAATCTAACAATGAACATGAAGTTAACAAATGTCATTTTCATTTCATGAATAAATATGAAGTCTGGGTGGACTGCAAGAAAAATAGCTCCGTGATACGATAACAATGTGAGGCAAATGGTAATAATTTTTGCAATAAAATCTTCTTTATCTGTCAATTAAAAAATGAGAAAGAAAACACATTTAAGAAGTCTTAATTCCTTTATTTTAAAAGCACCTTTGGAACAGAAAGTCTAATGATCAGAGAATTGAGGTTTAGTGTATTGTTTTATTTAAAAAGTGAAATAACTTTTATTATAGCATTTGACTCTGCAAGGGAAATAAGCTTGAGATAGGAATAGACTTTATTAAATTATTTTCAAAAGAATTAACCATGAGGCAAAATATCAATTCTTATTTCAAATGTAATGATTTCTTACCCATAAAGGACATAATGGACAAAGAGAATAGATGACATTAAGACTAACCAGCAGGGTGACAATGGATAATTCACTTAAAAGTTCTAGATATCAACCTAACGCCGGTGAGATTAGCCCACATGATGAAATCCCAAAATCAGAGATGCTGGCGTAGATGTGGAGAAAAGGGAACACTTCTACACTGCTGGTGGGAATGCAAACTAGTTCATCCCGTTTTGGAAAGATGTTTGGAAAATACTCAGAGATCTAAAAATAGACTTGCCATTTGACCCTATAATTCCTCTGCTTGGAAGACCAAAAAACACATTACAACAAAGATATCTGTACCAGAGTGTTTATTGCAGCCCAATTCATAATCGCTAGGTCATGGAAGAAGCAAGCCCAAGAGCCCATCGACACACGAATGGCTTAATAAACTGTGGTACATGTATACCATGGAATATTATGCAGCCTTAAAGAAAGATGGTGACTTTTCCTCTTTCATATTTACATGGATGGAGCTGGATCAGGTTCTCCTTAGCAAAGTGTCTCTAGAA
>CAUYRH010084755.1:0-43276 GCA_963574655.1 Perodicticus potto
ATTTGAAGAGATCACTGGTATAATCAACCCAGCATTGGACAAGTACTTTCCATCAGACTCTGGAGTGAGAATCATAGCTGAGCCAGGCAGATATTATGTTGCATCAGCCTTCACACTTGCAGTTAATATCATTGCCAAAAATATTGTATTAAAGGAATAGATAGGCTCTGATGATGAAGATGAGACCAGTGAACAAACCTTTATCTATTACATCAATGATGGAGTATATGGATCTTTTAATTGCATCCTTTATGATCATGCTCATGTAAAGCCTCTTCTGCAAAAGAGACCTAAACCAGATGAGAAGTATTATTCATCCAGCATATGGGGCCAACATGCGATGGCCTTGACCAGATAGTTGAGCACTGTGACCTGCCAGAAATGCATGTGGGCGACTGGATGCTCTTTGAAAATATGGGTGCTGGGTGGACCCTATCGCTCATTGAGTAGGGCACCATCCCCATATGCTGAAGGTGGCGGTTTCAAGCCTGGCCTCAGACGAAATGCAAAACAGAAAAATAGCCAGGCGTTGTGGCGGGGGCATGTAGTCCCAGCTACTCAAGAGGCTGAGGCAGGAGAATCACCTAAGTCCAGGAGCTGTGTGTTGCCACAGCACTCTACCAAGGGTGATAAAGTGAGACTCTGAATATACAAAAAAAAAAAAAAAAAGAAAGAAAGAAATATATATGCTTACACTGTAGCTGCTGCTTCTACTTTCAGTGGGGATTCCAGAGGTCGACTATCTATTTGATGTCAGAACCGACGTGGCAACTTGTGCAGCAAATTCAGAACCCTGACTACCTACCCGAAGTAGAAGAGCAGGATGTTGGCACTCTGCCTGTGTCTTGTGCTTGGGAAAGTGGAATGAAATGTCATCCGGCAACTTGTACTTTAGCTAGTATTAATGTGTAGATATCATTCTGTAGCTGTTAACTGTGAGTTTAGCTTGAATTAAGGGATTTGGGGGGACCATTTATCTTATTTATTGCTAGGTTTGAAATGTCTTTGTAAGAGTAGGGTTGGGATAGATGCGGCAATCCGTAAGATTAGGAGATGGGGTCACACTTATCTGTGTTACTATGGAAACTATCTGAATATTTGTTTTATATAGATTTTTATTCACTTTTCAGACATGCTATGAAAGAGCATCCCTCCGCTGCTTAGCAAGCATTTGTAGCTTGTACAGTGGCAGAATGGGCCAAAAGCTTAGTGTTGTGACCTGTTTTAAGAATAAAGTATCTTGAAATAAAACAAAAAAAGAAAGAAAATGTGGATACAATTTACCAAATGGAACTGGCTGAACTGCAGAATTGTGACTCTCTGAAAGATGCATTCATGTCAAGCAGCCTTCCTAATTTCTATTCATTTCTCCCCTCTGAGACATATCCTAATCTCAGGAACCATGCACTCAAAATGGCAACCATCTTTAGCAACACTTATGTCTGTGAACAGACTTTTTCCAGAATGAAACATCTGAAATCTCCAACCAGATCTAGACTAACTGTTGCACACTTGCATCACTTGTTATGAATAGCAGTGACAAATATGGAACCAGACGTTGACCTTCTCATTAGCCAAAAGCAGGTCCATAGTTCCCATTGAAATACTGGTAAGTTTGGCGATTTAACTTTATTTGTTCTTCATTTTAAATATTGTATTTGTTCCTGTTTTGTTTTTTTACTTCAAAATAAGATATGTGCAGTGTGCATACAAATTTGTTCGTAGTTTTTTTTTTTTTTAAACTGTAGTCTGGCCCGCCAATGGTCTGAGGGACAGTGAACTGGTCCCCTGTTTAAAAAGTTTGAGGACCCCTGGGCTGAGGCAAGAGAATCACCTAAGCCCAGGAATTGGAGGTTTCTGTGAGCTGTGTGATGCCACGGCACTCTAAGTGGGACTTTGCCTCTACAAAAAAAAAAAAAAAAAAAAATGCTCTGCATTCTTCAAAAAAAGTAGAACTCGTGCTAAATTAATAAAGAGGTAATTCTCTGAATTCTGATTTTGGAGAACTCAATTGAAGGTTTTTATTTACATGAAATTATTAGTTGAATATAAAAATATGGGGAATTGCCTAGAACCCCAAAATAATAAATTTGAGATTAAATCATGGTTAAGTTCTTAAAAATACATTTAAGCAATTGAGGTTCATTAGATCTATATAAAATAGATTCGTATGCTATAAAATCTTGTATTTTATTGAAATCTCACATAATCAAACATAAAAAAGGAGTTATGAAGGACAGGCTTCTGACATTGCCGAGTTTTAATGATTTTGGCCTTCTGAAAAATGTCTCTAGGTGTTAAAGATGCCTTGAGACAATGGAAGGTAGAAGAAAATTAAGCTTGAGGTTGTGGTAAGTTTGCAGCACAATTTAAGTAGCGTGCAATAGTAACAATATACCCACAGTGGGTTAGAACATGTTGAAAAAAAGGAAGATATCAGGTAACTTGAAGAATTTTTAATAAATCAATCTGCATGAAACCTAATAAGGAATGCTTAGTATAAATAGAAAGATAGGCCAGGTGTTGGCACCCATAATAACTACTGTCCTGAAATAATAACTAAATGTCCTTGTCTGTTCAAAGTAGTTAAGTAAACATAAAACTAGAAGTGTGAATGTATTCTATAATAGCCAAATACCATAAATTGTTTAATTTATTACTACTTAGCAAAGTAAGACATTCTATCAGTAGTAATGTAAGTTGACAATACTAAAGATAGCCTAAACCTTTCTAAATTTATGAAAATTCTATTTTCAGGTAACATACTTTTGAAAGATGTTCAGAGCATAAGTGATAAGTATTGAGAGCTAGGTAATGAACTTTTCTTTAAGTAATGAGAAAATTGCAAATATCACGTATAGCCTTGTAAGAGATACATTTAAAAATGTTTATTTTTACATAATTATACACAAGTGTACACAAATAAATAAGAGGAATAAAGCCAACATAATAAAAGTTTTAAAAAATACTAAGTTAAGGGGTTTGTTTTTTGTCATATAGAGTTACTGTTAAACAGGTAAAAGTGCTAAAAAGTATATTATTTGTTAATGAAAAAATTAATATAATTATTTATATATTTCTCCCAAAAGAAATGTGCTTGCTGTGCTGATACAGAGAATGATATCTAATGGTTTAATTTAATTTTCAGAAAATATTATTATAAAATATCTTTAAAAATAATAAAACAAAATTCTAATACTATGAAGCAGAGTCAAAGGAGATAAAGGTGTTTAAAAGGTGTCTTCCTGGGCCGGGCGCAGTGGCTCATGCTTGTAATCCTATGGAAGGCCAAGGCCAGTGGATTTCCTGCCTGAGCCCACAGATTCAAGACCAGCCTGAGCCAGAGCGAGACCTCCTCTCTAAAAATAACCAGGCATTGTGGCAAACACCTATAGTCCCAGGTACTCATGAGGCTGAGGCAAGAGAATCCCTTGAGCCCTAGAGTTTGAGGCTGTCATGAGCTATGATGCCACGCACTCTATGAGGGGCTACAAAATGAGACTCTGTCTCAAAAAGAAAAGAAAGAAAGAAAGAAAGAAGAGGGCATCTTTCAGATCAGATGCCTCCCTCCAGTCTATTAGTATTCCTGTGGAAGGCTGTGTAGTTTCTAAGCCTCCAGGCTGGTCTGGAAGATACAGGTTAGGCTACAATTGGCTAGTGAGGCAGACCCATAGCAGCACTGGTTCAGGGAACTACCCGCCATCCTAATTTCATCAGGTGGTCTCTTAAGGAAATCAGAATACCCAAAGGCATTGTTTTTTTTGTTTGTTTAATAAAACAATCCTACTTTACTGATGGATTTGGAAGACAGGAGATCAAAACACTTGACATTCATCACAGATATTGAAACAAATAGGAATAATGATGTTAGGATAACAGTATAAATACAGTCACGATCTTTATGGGGTTCATCTTTTCTCGTCACCTTAAAGTGTCAAGAGATAGGATAATCACTCCTACTAGCACAATACACATAGAGCATCTCAATCTAATGACTCCATTTTGGTTTTAATGCTAAAATACTTTTATAAACAAAAGGATCCTTGAAAAGTGCTTGATGTCAAACTTCTAGATAGAGAGAAATCTAGATAACACAGAAAAGCTCAGTATTGCCAGGAAGCAAGGTGCTTTCAAAATGTCCAAGTCATGGCAAAATATAAATTGAGTCATTTTAAAGGTATTTATTTGACCAAATGTGGAAAGTGTGAGCATTACCTGAGAATAATAATTAATTGACAAAAGTTCAGTATAATAAGAATCACATATTCTTAATCAAAACCGAAGTGGGAAGAAAGCTCTCTCTCTCTCTGGGTCCTTTATGGTTACCTTAGGCTGGGACTTGGTGACAAACAAATGGATACAGTCCCTTCCTCTGGGGCAAGGTGAATGAATGTGTAGGAAATGGGGGGTTCCCTGTTCCCTTATTCTGGTGCCGTACAGGAAAGGGGATTACTAGATTAATCTTAGATCCCTAGAGCAGAATAAAGATACCATACAGGAAAGGGGATTATTAGATTTGATACAGGGTGGGTGGCACCCCAGCCAGCTCGGTGGAGCTGAGGGAAGGACCTGTTGCCTGGCCCTGGTGGTTTTGGTGCAGCAGCAGCAGGAGGCTCTAGAAGCTGGAGGGGAGACACCAGACAACTATTGGGGAGACACCAGTGCCTAGTGTCTCCTTCCCCTTGAACTTATGGCTGAACAGGGACCCCACCCCCACCCCCCACCATTTCCTATGCCTAGGTCAATTTCATGTAAGTTTCCTAGGTCTGGCCGATTTCAGGAATGGACTGTATCCATTCCTTAATGCATTCATTCACCTTGCCCCAGCGGAGGGTACTGTATCCATTCATTTGTTACTAAGTCCTGGCCTCAGGTAACTACAAAGGACCCATGTGACTCTATATACCTCTAGACCAAGAACCCAGAGAGAGAGAGAGCTTTCTTCCCACTTGGGTATTTGTTTGGTTCAGGAAATTTGGTGTTTTGTTCTCTGTAATCTTTTCTGTAAAATAAATCCTGTCTTACCACTGATCTGTGGTTCCTGGATTCATTCTTCCAATCATGGACACCAAGGACCTACTGAAGATGAAATTCCGGTATCATATTCACCAACTTGACAATAGAATTTAGCACAACAAGATTAAATAGACATCACTCTGAGTCTCACTGCACCTAATAATAGACATTGCTGGTTAATTTCTTGGCATTCACTCTTCACACATTTATTGATTGCCCACATATACACTTATGCTATCATTGAAATGTAAATAAGCAATAATTTTGAAAACATTATTGTGCAGCCTTGAATGTAAGTAAGAAGAAAAAGCAAATTATTAATGCCTAAGTAAATAGTATAACATTAGGTACTGCATTCTTTTACATCAAATATTCATAGAAAATGAAGTAACTAATAATCTTTATTTATTAGGAGCAATATCTGTTTCTTTTGCTTTTCTCTTTCTTTTTTGAAGTTAGTTATGAACATTAAGATAGTCATTTAAAACTATGGTGGAAATGTTATCCACGTCTCAGTAACCAAACAGCCCCAATTTGTTTTTATAGTAAATAATTCTACTGTGCTGAGTCATAGTTCCACAGTATGCTGTTGTCAAAAAATATAAGCCATCAAACATGATAAATTTGTTTTCATTAGAAAGCTTTAAAATGGTAATTCTGTTTTGCCTCCTAATCTTCTTATACATAACCTCTAGGAACTGTGGGAAGAGGAGGGGCACACAGATTGCCTGTCTGCTTCTGGGATTTTCCTACTGCTTCTAGCAAGCTTAAAATAATCTCCACATAAACAAATCTATTCTTTTGTATATCTTAGCCTTATTTATCAAGTCCATTTCAAGAGTGAGGATATGCGCAAAATAATGATGTGGATTGAGAGATTCACTAAGACTTATACCAAGCTTGAATATTAATGCAGTAAGTATTCATCTTTTGAGGAGGCAAATTTTGGGAGAGGATTATATTGATATGTTTATAGTGATCCTTGATACTAGATCTTGTATTGGTTTTAATAAAGTGAATAAGAAAAAATGGAGCGTATTTTAGATATAATAGGATTGATAACATTTTCTGTACTTATGATGTTAAAAGTTTAGCAATATATATTTCATTCATTAAAATTATACAGGAACAAAAGTACATAAGACATTCAGAAATATCTTGACCACATACACATCAGACCATCAAAGTATACAAGACCTGGAGAACTGGGTTGAGAAATTTCCAGACCAATAGGATAACCTTATAAGCATAATTAGCATTTCCTGAAGTTTCTACACAAATATATGTATATTATATATATAATTATATATACAATCACTAAAGCATCTATGCATACAAGATGACCTAATTTTTCTCAAATTTAATAGTTTGAGTTTATATATATGTGTGTCTTTAAAAACATATGTTTATATATATATATATAAAATTAGCTTTCCTGTTCCTACAAAAAATATATATTTACATATAAATATGTTTATATAAAAACTTATATGCTTATATATTTATAAGTATATATTTACACATATAAGTATATGTAAATACATAATTTTTTGTAGAAACTTCAGGAAATGCTAATTATATATATGTATATATAAACACATATGTTCTTACAGACATACATATGTATAAACTTGAAGTATTAAATTTGAGAAAAATTAGGTCACAAAAATAGCACCTTACATGCATAGATGCTTTAGTGATTGCTATTTCCTCCCCTCCACCAGGAAAAAAGCTCTTAAAGTAATGTACATGTATTTTTTTTTTGTTTTTTTGCAGTGTTTGGCTGGAAACTGGGTTTGAACCTCCCACCTCTGATATATGGAGGCTGGCGCCCTACTCCTTTGAGCCACGGGCGCCACCCAATGTACATGTATTTTTTATAACATTAGGTAGTATTTACATGCAGAGACAAAACTTTAATCTAAATAGGTACATACATCATAATTTTGTTTTTTGTTCTTTAGATTTTATACATTTGCCATAGGATTGCAAGGAGACATTCTAAGAATTACATATTTATAATTTTAGTATGCAAAATAAACTACTTAATGAGTGAAAGGTAATCTAACTTCGTATTTTCCTTTCTTTTTAAGTTAGCAGTGAATAAATAGACTTTACAATAAAAGAATGAAAGATCACACAAAATCTAAAAGTAAGGAGAGTTCTTGAGGAGAAATCCATCCCCAAGTTTCCATGTTAGAAGAAAACAGAAATACAGCAAAACAAATATATCTTTTGTTTAGTCTTTAGTTACCCTGCGTTTTATTTACAGCTTCAAGAGACTTTTTTTCCGAGTGTTTCTCTTGATGATAATGAAAGAATGAGCTCATATAAAAAGATCCCTAATGCTCGGGTAAGAGAAGTAAGCATACTTTTAACATATGAACAGCATACATGGCTTTTTCTTTCTTTATTTTTTTAGTATATCCCACATTTCTCTATAGTCACCTTCTCTTCCCTACTTAAACAAAATAATGTATTTTCTTTTCACATCTATGGACTGTTTCAAAACTAGAAGATGCCTGTATTCCTTTGAGTTTTTACAACTTTTTTAAATTGACAGATTATTTTATGTTATTTGTATATGTATCAGACACATTTTGAAGTAAACATACATTGTGGATTGAATATATACAGCTAGTAATTTAAATGTTAATTCACTAGATAGAGCTATCATTTTTGTGGTATGGCTTTTCCTCAAGAAATTGAAAATTGAAGGTGGCTATATTCTTAAAGTTATATATCACCTTCTTGTTTGTCTCACTATCAGGCACTTATTTCTGTCTTCAGGGAGCAAATGGGAAAGATCCAAAAGAACAACGAATGATCTTTTTATCTGCAGATATTCATTGTACTATTTACTATGATTATGTCTAATAAAATGAAATCTAAAGTGCTACTAGAAAATAAATAAATATCAGTTTTGATGTTAATAATTTAATTGCTTTTCTAAAACATACTTATGGCATTTTTATATTAAGAATTCCTCATGGATATAATTTTTATTTTATTAAACATAGCATGATATATGTACTGTACAATTTAATTAAGTCTTATATGTTAAGACAACCCATATTTCTTTTATATCTCTCAATTTAACTCCAGGAGGCTTTAGTGATTATAGAAATAAGAAATTGCGGCTCGGTGCCTGTGGCTCAATGGGCTAAGGCGCCAGCCATGTACACCTGAGTTGGCGGGTTCGAATCCAGCCTGGGCCCACCAAACAACAATGACGGCTGCAACCAAAAAATGGCCAGGCATTGTGGTGGGTGCCTGTAGTCCCAGCTACTTGGGAGGCGGAGGCAGGAGACTCGCTTGAGCCCAGGAATTGGAGGTTGCTGTGAGCTGTGATGCCACAGCACTCTATCCAGGGTGACAGCTTGAGGTTCTGTCACAAAAAAAAAAAAAAAAAGAAAAGAAAGAAATAAGAAATTGCTCTGATGTTCAAAGTAAAGGCAGAAGGGTGTCTGCTGATAATATTTTTACATACATAGTTGACAATAAAAGGTAATTAAAGTTGCCAGATTTAGAGAGCAAAATACAGGATTCCCAGCTCAGTTTTAACTTCAAATAAATAATAAAATAATAATTTTTAGTATGAGTGTGTCCCAAATATGTGAATGGGCATACTTATTAACAAGAAATCATTGCATAACTGAAATTAACATTCGACTAAGCATCCTGTATTTAAACTGGCAACTCTGACTCCAAACTTGACATAAAACACTCTATTTTAATAAATGTGGTTTTCTTGGTCAAGCAGAAGTGTAAATGGTTCTCGATATGGAAAACCCCTGAAGTCTTCAAATGAAGCTTCAAAGTTGTTTTTGTTTTCTATGTAAAATATGCCAAGCAAAATGGCTTCATAGGTGGTAATAAATAGCAGGAGCTGACAAATCAATAATAATTGATTCTCACATTTCTTTTCATTATATATTATGATTTATTTAGCAAATTGATTCATTACCAAATACAAATATTCACATCTAATGGAACAAAAAGTTATTTAGTAAGAATAGATAAAGCAAAGCATAACATAGGAATTAATTTGTCCTTTTGCATCTCATTAAAAAACCATTGAGACCTGTTGCAGCCAGGGACACTACGCCTCCCGGCACTGCCCGAAAGAACCAAGCAGCACACAGACTGAAGTGCTGGCTTGCAAGAGGTTGGCTAACCAGAAGTGCAGGAGAGCCCCGAGCCCTTTCTGCAACAGCTATCTATTAAGGTGATACACAACAGGTGTGGAAAGTTAAAGTGATGACATACACAACAGGTGTGGAGAGTCAAAGTCACGACATACACAACAGGTGTGGAGAGTTAAAGTAATGCCATATGAGGGCTGTGTGTATAACGATTGCCACGTGCTTTTCCCCACATGCTCTTGCCTCATGTGTTCTTTCCCCACAACCCCCAGGAAGAAGCACCAAGCGTCAATGTTTAACACCTGCTTACTAATAAGTGACCAATCTTCTCTCATTCCGAAACACTGAGTTACTTGGAGGTTTGCCCTTAAGTCACAAAACATCTCTAGGCTTGGCAGGCAACTGTCCTGTTCTCAGCGTTTCCTTTTAATGTGATAAGATCAGTAAGCAAGCATTCTTACCTGTAATGTGATAAGAATTGTAAGCACGGTGTTCATTCCTCTACAGAGACCCCTTGTTGTCTTTTGTCCTCAGAAAAATTAATTAAATTTAATATCGTTGTCTCTCAAGATCAAAAATGTGAATACAAAGAAGTGTCCAATTGCAAATCCATTTAGAAGTTAAAATACTATGATAAATGGTGAATCAAATTGAAATATAAACAATGTTACACACATAAGAAATATCCATATGTCATGTATTTTGGTCAATGTATGAGTTAACTCACATAATTGCTTACTAAAGACAAAGTCTTACTCCTCAATTAATATGTGAGAATTTATACATATGTATATAAGACACAGTGACACATATGTATATAAGACATATGTATATAAGACACAGTGACACATATCATTCTATAATTCACCTAAAACTATTTTTCCCACAGGAATTTAAAAAGTCCTACAGACATCATGAGAAAGTCACCATAAATGATTGTGTTTCAAACTAACATCTCAAACAGTATTGTGATAAAATTGCTTTCTACTGACACATATGATACATGGACATTAATGCATACAAAGAATTTTCTTACTGATTCACTTTGTACTTTTATAAATATGACTAGATCAACTTTACAATGATACATATGTCACTATGGCAATCATTTTTGAAACAGTTTAAAATCTCATTTGGTGTTCTTTAAAGTTATCTCATTCTCAATCTTTCACTATTAATAAGTTGATTACATTCATATGGTTTTATGTACAGAAAAATAATTTATTTTTACTTATCTAGAATGTACTTAAACTATTTGGAAAATCTGTATATATGTTCCTAGGTTTTTCGTGAATATATATCTTTTATATTTTACTAGCTTTTATAACAACCTTTTTTTACAAAGTTGTAAGATTTGCTGAGATTTTGTTTTTGTCTTTAAGGAAACCTAATTGAAAAGGAAATTTTCTTTAATGTCCTATAAAAAGATGCTGCAACTGAGTAAAAAAAAAACAATAGTTTATCTTTTGAGTTCTCTTGCCATATCTTTCAATTTAGTTTTTCTGTCACATTTTAGTTACCTTGCACCATATATGATTATTAACTGTAATAAAAATATTTTCCCTAATATATCTACTCTTGTGGTAGTATCGCATCAAAATTTGGGATGGATGCAGTGGCTCACACCTCCTACCTCTCTGGGAGACTGAGATGAGTGGATTGCTTGAGCTCAGGAGTAGAGACCAGCCTGAGCAAGAGCAAGACCCTGTCTCTCCTAAAAATAGAAAAACTAATCAGGTAGGGTGGTGGGCACCTATGGTCTCAGCTACTCAGGAGGCTGAGGCACAAGGATAATTTGAGCCCAAGAGTTTGAGGTTGCTGTGAGCTATGATGCCACAGCTCTCTACCAGGGAATAACAAAATGAGAATCTGTCTCAAAAAATAAAAACATCACATAGGCGTTGGATCAAGATGTCAGATTAGAGACGTCTCCTTATCAGCCACTTGTGGTAAGACGGGGGGAGAGAACTTCACCCACCTTTGGCTGGCAGATCCCAGCCAGAAACATCACTCTGGTGCATAGTGAGGCAATAGAGAACTCTAGGAGCCAACAAGGAAGTCTGAAGCTAACACAGAAGACAAGGGCCCAGGTATGGACAGAGGCCAGCCAGCCCTCCTGTGGAGGACTAGACAGGAAAGAGCCATCCTGCAGTTTTAGTTTTAGAACTGGGCTGTTCACTGGAGCTACCTGGGAAAGACTCTGGCAACCAGGATTGAATAGCAGGCAGGGTGGAACACCCATTGCTTTGGCTTCTAGTAGGGAACCAACATAGTAGGAAAACTACCTGGAAGGAATATTCCGCAGTGTTCTAGTGCCCGGCTGCCTCTGCATACCTGCTGAGCTTGGGCAGCCATCCCCCTGGGGTGAGCCGAATGGCCCCCACACCTGCAGGAAGGCCACATTGTTGTCAGAGGGGACTGTTTGAAAGGTCAGGACATACCTCCTAAGAAATCTGATGAAGGCTTCAGGATCTCAATCTTGCAGAGACTGAATGCTGGTGAACCCACCAGGCCCTGATTGAGCACAAATAAGTCAGGAAGACAGGACCAGTATTTTCGGCTGTAGAGGAATGGACACCATGCTTGCAAAGCACAGTTACTGATTCTTATCACATTAAAAGGAAATGCTGAGAACAGGACAGTCTCCTGGCAAGCCTTGAGATGTTTGTGACTTAGGGGCAATCCCCCAAGTAACTCAGCATTCTGGAATGAGATAAGATTGGTCACTCATTAGTAAGCATGTGTTTAACATTGATGCTTAGGAGGGTGGTGCCTGTGGCTCAAGGAGTAGGATGCTGGCCCCATATGCCGAGGGTGGTGGGTTTGAGGCCAGCCCTGGCCAAAAACTGCAACAAAAACAACAAAAAAATTGATGCTTAGTACTTCTTCATGGGGGTTGTGGGGCAAGAACACGTGAGGAAGGAGCACGTGGCAATCCTTACGCATCCAGCCCTCATATATAATTATCTTAAATCTCCACACTTGTTGTGTATGTAATTACTTTACCTCTCTACACCTGTTGTGTATAACCTCAATAAATAGCCATTGAGGAGGGGGCTCAGGGCTACCCTGCACTTAAGGTTAGCCTGCCTCTCACAAGCTTGTACTTCTAATCCATGTCACACCTGGTTTCTTCATATAGGCAACTGAGACCAAGGCCTTATGGGTTGTGACATTTGGCAACTAGATAGTGGCTTCTGGCCTTCATCTTATACAGCAAAATCAGCATGTGTGTTATCTCTGTGCTAATATCACAGCGTCCCAGATAATCAGGCAATATATTGCTGATTATTGCTATGGGGACACACACACAACACACAAGAATTTCGTTCTTTTATCAAATTGTTCCTTACTCTTTTGTTGTTGATTTGTTTTGTTTTGTGTTGTTTAGTTGTATTTTAATTTTTTTCTTTTTTACTTTCTTCAATTGCAAGGGTTCCTCCATTTCTGTTGTAATTTTGAGCCCCTTTTATTCTTTCTTTTTCATTTCTCTCATTTTTTCTCTCTTTGGTAGAGATTTTTCTACTTTTTTTTTCATCTTTCCCATGTAAGTGCCTCACATAACAGCTAAAATATCCCTTTTTTCTTCATCATCTTATATAACTGTATTTTAATTTTCTTTACCTAATTTTCTTTTCTTTTCTCTGAGGGCTGAGGTTTCATGTCATTGGTCTGGGTGGGGGAGTCCCAGCATTGTTCTGGCTTCAGTAGACTATGAGCTCATGGTCTAGGGTGTCCTTCTCACTTTGGCCTTTGGAAAGAATGTATTGATAGGTCTCCAGTATGATATATTGCTGACTTTTTCTGTATTTGGTGGAAGTGCAAATCTTTTGCCCAGATTGGTAAGGAACTCCTCATCACAAAGGACCAACCAAGCCTGGCTGCCCAAAGTCCTGGAGTTGTGGGTATGGGTCAAAGTACCCTGCCAAACATCACCATTTCTACTATCTCTCTCTGGTTTTGTCCTTCCTCTCTCCTGTCCTTTAATTCTTTCCTTTCATTACCCCTGTCACATGTCACTTCTGACACTTCTTGCTAGGGCCCAGGATTGGCCAGGTCTCAGGCCCAGCTTAACTAGGTTCCAGACACAGACCGCTAAGTTACCTTGCTCAGGTTCAGTTTCTCTTAGGTGCCTGAGGGCTATCTACTTTAGCTGGAGAGAAAGAGAGCATGAGTCTTAGAGAGATGAAAGCAGTCTTTTCAGAAAGATAGATCTTAGTCTTTAGTAGAACTTAGTAATCTTCAGCAGAGAGATACCATGATGGTGTTCTGCAGGCAGGAGAGGAGACAGAGTCAGAGTAAGTGGATCTGTGATAGAATGCACATGCTCCTTGACTGCCTTCGCCTCCAGCCTAATATAAGACTAATCTCGTGCTTCTCAACACCACAGGTGTAGAGACTGCCAATTCACCACTGCTCTCATCTCACGAGCTCTTATGCTTGTTAGGAGAACTAAATCTTTCTCCACGCCCTTTCCACCCAGGTGTTCCATGATTGCGCTATACAGATATTTCTTATAACTCTCACTTCTCCTACCCATAGGCTATACGGGCTCCAACAACCCCCTTATTTTTTTCTTCCTCTTTATCTTTTTCCTTTCTTTCTCCCTCATTACTCTTTATCCTTATCTTCTATTTGGCCATTTACCAAAAGGACACTTCAATACCTAAGCTTACAGACAAAGTAATTTAAATAAAAGGAGGTAGTAGGAGGAAAAAGTAGGGTAGAAAGTGAACAAGAAGAAAACACACATAAGGAGGAAACAACAGAAATATTCTTACAATATGAAAAACCAAGACAGAGAACCCCCCTGAGGTATCATGAAGGAGTAACCACAGAGGACTGTACCTATAAAGAAATGATGGCAATGACAGAAAGGGAATATAAAATATGGATGACAAAGACAATAAAGGAGATTGATGAGAAAGTGGAAAGTAATCAAAAGGAAATCCCAAAACAAAAGCAAGAAATGTATGAAAGATATGAAGAATATAGAAAGGATGTACCAGAGCTTAAGGAATGGAGCCAATTACAGGACTTAAAGATGTGGCAGAAAATATCAATAACAGTTTAGAAAACAGAATAATCACAGAGCTAGAGGATAAAGATCTTGAGATAACCCAAATAATTAATGAGGCGGAAAAGAAGAGAGAGATAGCAGACCATTTGCTCAGAGAATTATGGGACTACATGAAGCATTCAAACATATGAATTATAGGTATCCCTGAAGGGGAAGAAGTATGTCCCAAAGGAATGGAAGCTCTATTGGAGGATATCATAAATGAAAATTTCCCAAGTATCACTAATGGTTCCAAAGCACTCCTTAGGTGTCTGATAGTTTCCATTATTAAACTCCAGGTCATCTCAACATAAACAGAGCATCTCCAAGACATATTGTAATGTATCTATTCAAAATCAAGACAAAAGAGCAAATTTTGCAAGCAGTCCAGAGTAAGTACCAATTCCTCTACAGTGGAAGATTCAACAGGTGATAATGGACTTTTCAGCTGAAAATTTCCAATCCAGAAGAGAACGATCATCCACCTCTAACCTTAAACAAAACAATATTCATCCCATAATTCTGAATATTGCTAAACTAGTTTCAAAATTGATGGAGAAATCAAATCTTTTACTGATATGCCACATTGAGAAAATTTGCAACAGCAAGGCCACCTGAACAGGAAACACTTAGACCTATTTTACACACTGACCATCACAAGGGGCCACCAGCAAAATAAACAACCCAAAACTAACGGACAAATATTAGCTTTAACAATGGCACAAAGGATAAAACTAGCAAATGAACTTTCACAAAATAAGATGAATAGAACTCCACCATATTTATCAATTCTCTTAATAAATGTTAATTGCTTTATTTCCAAGTGAAAAGGCATAGGCTGGCTGATTAGATTTAAAGAGCATAATACATATATATACTGTCTACAGGAAACACAGCTAACTTCAAAGGACAAAATAAAACTCAAGGGAAAAGGTTGGAAACCCGTATTTCAGGCAAATAGAAGTCAGAAGAAGTGAGGGGTCACAATCTTATCTTCAGACACAAGTGCATTTAAAGCAACTAAAGTTAAGAAAGACAAAGATGGTCCCCTCATACTGATCAAGGGAACAATGTAATAAGAGGACATTTCAATTCTAAATAATAATGCACCTAACTTAAATGCTCCCAGATTAATGAAAAAGGGAGGATATAAGGGTCTGAGCAATATGATATCCTATAACAGCATAATAGCTGAAGACTTAAGCACCCCTCTGACAGAAGTGGGCAGAACCTCTAAACAGAAACTAAAGATACAGGGGACTTAAATGTGACCATGGAACAACTGATTTATAGACATATACAGAACACACCATTCCAAAGCTAAAGAATTTACATTCTTCTCATCAGCTCATGGAATATACTCCAAAATAGATCATATCCTAGGACATAAACCAAACCTCAACAAAATTAAAAGAATTGAAACCATACCTTGTATCTTCTCAGACCACAAGACAACAAAGGTGGAACTCAGCTCCACCAAAAACTTGAACATAACAACAATGAAAACACAAGTTACCAAAATTTGTGGGATAATGCAAAAGCAGCCCTATGAGAGAAATTTGTCATATTAAATGCCTGTATCCAGAAAACAGAAAGGGGGTATGTCGTCAATCTGAAGAACCATCTGAGGTAAATGGAAAAGAAAGAGCATTCCAATCCAAAACCTAGCAGAAGAAAAGAAATAACAAAAATTAAATCAAAAATAAATGAAATTGAAACCAAAAGAATCATTCAGAAAATCAAAGAAACAAAAAGTTCATCCTTCAAAAAAATAAATAAAATCAATAAGCCTTTCACTAGATTAACCAGAAATAAAAAACAAAATCTCTAATAACCTCAATAGGATGTGGAAAAAAAAAAAAGGAAATAACAACCTATACCACAGAGAAAAGAGGTTATCTCTAACTACTATAAGAAACTAAAAAAAAAGGCCCAGAACCAGATGGCTTCACACCAGAATTATATCAAGCCATCAAGACTAGCTTGTGCCTCTACTGTAGAAACTATTCCAAATAATTGACAAGGAAGGAACCTTCCCTAACACACCCTAATAAGTTCTATGAAGTGACCATCCTCCAGATACCAAAACCATGAAAGGATTCAATTAAAAAGGAGAACTATATACCAATTTTTCTAGTGAATATTGATGTAAAAACACTCAAAATCTAGGCAATAGATTACAACTACACATTAAAATATTACATACATCATGATCAAGTAGGCTTCATTCCAGGATGCAAGGCAGTTTAACATAAATCCATAAATGTAATTCACCACATTCACAAAAGCAAAACAAAGACCATATGATCCTCTCAATAGAAGCAGAAAAAGCATTTGCTAAAATTTAGCATCCTTTTGAATAAGAACACTCAAGAATACGGGCATAGTTGACATATTACTTAAACTGACTGAAACCATCTATGACAAATTGGCAGTTAATAGCATACTGAATAGAGTAAATCTGAAAGCTTTTCCACTTAGAACTAGAAGAGGCCAAGATGTGCTCTAACACCACTACCATTCAACAAAGTTTTATAGGTTCTTGCCAATGCAATCAGACAAGAGAAAGATGTAACAGGCATCTAAATGGGAACTGAAGAGGTCAAACTTTGCTTTTTGCTTATGATATGAGTTTATACTTAGAAAACCCCATAGATTCAACCAAAAGACCCCTAGAAGTTTGAAGAAATACAGTAACACCTCAGAGTATAAAATCAATGTCCACAAAATTGTAGGCTTTGTATACACCCATAGAAGCCAAGTTGAGGAACTAATCAAGGACATAATTTTCTTCACAACAGCTCCAAAGAAAATAAAATATCTAGGAATATATCTAAACAAAAGAGGTGAAATACCTCTACAAAGAAAATTATGAAACCCTAAGAAAAGAAACAGCAGCACAAGACATTAACAAAGAAAGAACATACCATGGTCTTGGCTAAGAAGAATCAACATTGTTAAAATGTCTATTCTAGCCAAAGCAATCTACAGATTCAATGCAATCTCCATGACATTACCAATATCTTACTTTGAAGAACTGGAAAGAATTATACCGTGTTTCAAATGTTTTTTTTCAGAGAAAAAATTGTATAGCCAAGGAAATTTTTAATGTCAAAAACAAAGCCAGAAGCATCACTCTACCAGACTTTAGGCTATATTACAAGTCAACAGTGATCAAAACATCATGGTATAGGCACAAAATAGAGACATAGACACATGAAACAAAATAAAAAATCTGTTTGTTTATATTATTTGTTTCTTTTTCAATTATGGTTTTGGCATCCCACAAGGGGAATTACATAAATAGACTTAAAAAAAAATAGATAGTTGGCTATGCTTGTGTGGTGTGTGTGTATGTGTGTGATGAAGTCAATTAATACAGGCAATGATTAAATGATAATTGCTATACAATAGGAATATAATATTTTAGTCACCATAAGATTTTTAATATATAATATGTGAAACAAAATATACATCATTTACTTGTCTTTCCATTATTTTAGGTAAAAATGATATGTTTATTTTGTTATATCTCTGGCATTAAAACTCATATGAGTTTCTCATATTTTACAATGACTTAGTAGATTTCTACATAACTAAGGGGAGCATCACTTTTCATGACAAGTAGTCAGTCAGGAAGAATCTGGTAATTTAAAATAAATTCTTCATTTAAATAACATAAAAGTATTTTTTTCTGCAAGAATTTGGAATAATCTAAAAAAGTTCATGCAATTAATTCTTTTTTTTTTTTGAAACAGAGTCTTACTATGTTGCCCTTGGCAGAGTGCCCTGGTGTTACAGCTCACAGCAACCTCCAACTCTTGGGCTTAAGCAATTCTTTTTGCCTCAGTCTCCCAAATAGCTGAGACTACAGGCACCCACCACAATGCCTAGCTATTTTTTGATTGTACTTATCATTGTTGTTTGGCAGGCCCAGGCTGGATTCGAACTTGCCAGCTTGGGTGTATGTGGCTAGCACCCTAGCCACTGAGCTACAGGTGCTGAGCCCATGCAATGAATTTTTAAGCAATGTTTTTACTGTAAATTAATAGCAGTAAACTTCTGTTCTTGATAACTGAGCACCAGGTGCCATATTAAGGTATGTGAAGTTTAGCATGAAATTATATAATAGTGTATAATACTATCTTTCTCATGCAGGATGTTTCAAAATATTATAATCTTGTTTACAAAATGATTTGTAAATTACACTCCCTACTTTATTTTTTATGTTGGTTTTCTCTTTACTTGGATGTATAAATAAACGCAAAAATGCTCTGTATGTAATAATGATTAATTTTATAATGTTCTTCTGTGATCTTTTTGGAAATAAGTATAGTACCCCCAAAATTGGATTTAGTGGAGTATACAGAGTGTTGATGGCAGTTTTTATGTGAAGTGTCCTCTACAGACAAGTGAGGTGTTAGAAACCTGAGCATCACCAATCCCCTTATGACTCATAGTAAAATATTCTCAGATTCATATACACAATCTATTTTATAATTCATGTGTATAGAAATCACCCAAGTGTAAATAATCGATAGACACTCTGTAATGATCAATTATATCAATAAAATATCTTCTTGCCAAAAAAGAAAAATGAAAAAAAAAAATAACCACAAAAAAGGTCTGACAAGTTTGTGAATTTTCCACTGTGCACTTATGTTGGCATCACTATAGAAATAACTGAGTAACGTTTCATAACTTTTGTATATTATTGTCTCAAAATTGTGTTCATGTCAACATGTGGCAGTATCTGTCTCAGTGATGCTCATTACTGTTGTTGCATGTTTGTGTGTGGTGTCTTGAAAATGTCAGAGTTTGAATTAGAGTAACAAGCAAACATTCATAAATTTCTTGTTAAACTTAGTAGGAGTGAGTGCGGTACCTGTGACTCAATGAGTAGTGCTACGGCCCCATATACCAAAGGTGGCAGGTTCAAACCTGGCCTCAGCTGAACTGCAAAACGGAAAAATAGCCGGGTGTTGTGGCAGGCGCCTGTAGTCCTAGCTACTCGGAAGGCTGAGGCAAGAGAATTGCCTAAGCCCAGGAGCTGGAGGTTGCTGTGAGCTCTGTGATGCCACAGCACTCTACCGAGGGTGATAAAGTGAGATTCTGTCTCTACAAGAAAAAAAAAAAAAAAACTTAGTAGGAGTGGAAGTGAAATTAGGGACATGTTATTTCAACTTTATGGAAATAATTCCATGAAAAAAATGGTGGTGTATAATTGTATTACACTTTTCTCTGAGGGGAGAGAAAGTGTTAATGATGAAAAGAGGTCTGGGCAGTCAGTATGAGCAGAACTGACAAAACATTTCAAAAATTAGTTGAATTGTGCATCAAAATCTTTGACTGACTGTAATAAGTATAGCCGACCAAGAAAACATCAATACAAAAAGTTAAGAAAGTCTTAACTGAAAATCTTGTCCCAATCTCACGGCTCTTGCATCACAACAATGCACCAACTCATCTGGCACTGTCTGTGAGGAAATTTTTAGCCAGTAATCAAAATAACCATTTTGGAATACCCTTCTCCTCACCTGATCTGGCTACCAGTGACTTTTTTCTTTACCCAAAGATAAGAAAACATTGAAAGGAAGACATTTTGAATGACATTCAGCACATCAAGGCTAATACGAGGATACCTCTGATTGCCATTCCAGAAAGAGACTTCCAAAATGTTTTGAAGGGTTCACAATATTCATGTTGGAAGCAAAATGTTTTGAAGCTGGCAACAGTGCATAGCTTTCTAAGGGGAGTACTTCAAAGGCGTCCATAGTGATATTCAGCAATGAAGTGTGTAGCACTTTTTTCTAGGATGAGTTAATGAACTTGACTGTCATACTTCATTCAACTTTAATTATTTTGACTTCCTTTCACCTTTCCCACTATTGGAGTAATTTCTAACATGCTAACACTCTCGCTAAGTACATCAAACTTTGGCTAAAACATAGAATATAAGTGTTGGAAGACACTTAGAACAATAACATTAAGACCTTTGAGATCCAAGAGACAAGAGTGGTACATTGAAGCAAAGTCCATAAAAGTTCTTAAATTTTTGTGAGTTTATGTGGTTAATTAATGATTTCAAATCTCTCCTCTGTAGAAAATTGGATTAGTATTAATCTTTAATATCTGTTTTGCTATAAACTTAATAATTAGAACACACCAATTATGCCACTAAACAAAAATGCTTATTATGATGGAATTGACTTCTAATTTGTAAAATAATTTTGCTTTGCAATACTATCAACTAAAAATATCCTTGGGAGTCAGAGTTTTAGGCTACCACAGCATTGATTCCCCACTCCAACCACTTGAAACTAGTGGTTTTTCTTGCTAAGTCTATAAAACTACACCCATAGAACTATTACAAAGAGAATACTTTCTAGATAAGTGTTTTAAGTATCCACCATGAGCTCTCATTCTCTCATCTTCATTTAGGGTTAATATAAAAGGCATTACAGATACAATTCAGGTGAATTTCTGGGTTTCTTTCCCTACACACTAAGTTAACTTGTTACCAGGGGTGGTCTATTACAGGCAAATTGAATGGCCCGTGTAACTGAAGTGTTTATTTCAATACATTTACCAATACCCACCTCCACTGCTAGAGGCCAAGTATGAAGTGTAAAGTAGCATTTGAGGGCATGTGAAGGTATCACTGAACTGGAGAGACAAAAGTTTGACTTTGCAGTATATCCCCCCTTTTTTATTCATATTAGGGTACATATGATTAGGTTACATTTTTTGCATTTGTAAGGTAAAATATGTGTTGTAGTGGAGCACTTCACCCAGAAGATGTGCCATATATCACTTCATTGTGCCCATTAAGCACAGACTTACCAAACCCCTTCCCTGCTCCACTTTCCCTGCCCTGCACCATTTTTTAATTTAATTGTGTTTTTCTCACATGTGGGAAACCTGTAGTTCTTAATCTACTAGTTTAATTAGTACTAGGTGAATAGGATGTATACTTTACCATTCTTGAGATACCTTACTAAGGAGAATAGTTCTCCACATCCATTCAGCTAAATATAGTATACAAAATACTTTTTGATGTCTGAATAGAACATATATACAGATTATTAATCTTTTAGCTGTTTGAGGATTCTCCATACTTCTTTCCTAAAATCTCATTAGTAGGTATTTATACCCAAAGGGAAAGAAGACATTCTATAATAAAAGTACTTGCACTTGAATGTTTTTAGCAGCACAATTCACAATCACAAAGAGGCAGAAACAATCCAAGTTCCCATCTAAGTACATGGATGGATTAATAAGATGTAGTATACGTATACCATGGAATACTATTCAACCATAGACAGAATGTTGATCTAGCATCTTTCATAACAACCTTGATGAAAGTGGAGATAATTCTTCTAAATAAGTATTACAAGAATGGAGAAATAAACACATGTTCACAATATTTATGTTGGAAGCAAAACTCAGTGAAATACAACTATAGGGTAAGAGAAACAGGGGGATGAGTAAATTCCCACTCAGCAAATCCATTGCACCAGTACATTGCACACTTTTTTGTCGAATGACACACCCATAACTTTGTTAAAATATACAAAACAAAACTATGTATCAAAATGTATGTACACTCACAATATTATGAAATTTTAAAAAGGAATAATTTCTAATAAGAAAGTAGAATTAAAATATCTGAAAATGATAGTAGAAATTTAAGATGTAGGGAAATGGAATTAAAATATATTTTATCTTCACATAGGGGAGTAATAAAAGTACCAATTAAAGTAGACACTAATATATCAAAGAAACATGTGGTACTTTCTAAGGTAATCCTAAAAGATTAATAAAGAATGAAAAATTAATAGAAAGAGAAAAATTGAATAATAATAACACCAAACTAAACAAGGGAGAAACAGACAAACAAAAATATCCCAACTCTTTTTTGAATCCCTCCAAAATTTTGGAACCAAGTAAGAGCATTACAATAAAAGATGGAAAATTAATCCAAGTAATATATAAAATGATATACATTACTATTAAATAGGCATTATTACAGGAATTGTAACAGAGGATGCAAAAATGCACACATGCATTTGGTTGGCATTAAGCACATTGCATTTAAAACAACTATATATTGACATATATACATGAGAATAGTTAAAAAATGAAAAATTAAAAAATAACTAATTTCAAATTCTGATAACAATGTGGAATAAATGGACACCCCATCTCCTTTGAATAAGAATATAAATTCACTTTGAGATGCTAACATTATCTTCCAAAGATTTACATATAAACATGCATACCTTATCCCAGTAATTCCTGGACATACATTCAACTAACATGAGCATGTACTGTACAAAATACATGTATTGTCCATAATAACTACGCCAATGAAACAATGGTAGGATAAATGAAGACCAGTCTTCTGGATACACTTGGACCCACTCAGTACCCCCACAGCTTTCTCATTTGTAGTTCTTAAGAATAACTGTAGATAGTTGGAGAATCAACTATCAAACCAACAATCCCATACATCAATGGGAAGGAGGGATGAATAGAATCTTCTCTATTATTTTCTTTATTTTTTTATCTGCAGAATTGATTTCAGCACCATGCTCAGTGGACATTCACAGAAAGCAAGCTGAATGGAGGTGTCACCTGGGTGAGGTTGTCTTGGAAGCAAATGGGAAGTTGGTGCCAGAAGTGACTTTCTCAATCACATTTTTCTTGTTATTTAAAACATGCTACTTTGACCTGTTTTCATTCAACAAAGTTCCTTGGCCTCTCACTTCGAGTTGGCATGTTATTTGACATCTAAATAAATTACCATGAGTAAGAGAGCTCTTCCTTCCTCTCAACCCTCAACACACCTGCTTCTCACATCCCATCTTCCCCTTCCCTATTGCAGGCTTATTCATCTTAGTAAATGGCAATGCCCCCCTTCATTGCTCAAGCTGGGAAGCTGGGCAATCATCTTTGATTTTTATCTCTTTCTCTTCATGTTTTCTTCTTTCCCATCTAACCCATTAGGGTAAACTATAGACTCTATCCTCAAATGGGGTCTCTCTTTCCATCTTACTCTCTCCACTGCCAGCACCCTGGCCCACCCACCCATATCTTTTGCTTGGCTTGCCACTATAACTTCCAATCTTCCATCTCTACTCTCCACCAGGTGGCCAGACTGACTGTTTAAAAACATAAGTTGGAAAATTTCACTCCTCTTATAATGACTTCCTACTGTTTTTCAGCAAAATTAAAAACCCTAAATTTTTCCTACAATGCTCTCTAAGGCCTCCTACCTCCTCCTGTTGGTCTTTCTCCCCCTCATTCCCTGAGGCCCCCCAGCACTGAGTTTCTCTCTTCACCAAAACTTTGAACAGATTTTTCTGGTTGGAACAATCCTCCCTCTGCTCCTGGGGTGCTATTATTTCTCAAGTGTAGGGTTCAGTTCTTATGTAATGTGCTCAGACAGGCCTTCCCTGACCCCTGACCATCCCTAAGTAAGGTTCTCTTTCAACATTTTCTTTTGTGTTCTACATAGCTCACAACTTTTGTAATGGCAGTAGTTATCAGTATGTGTGCTTGGCTATCATCTTCTCTCCCAGGGGGCCTCATGCTCTACACGGGCAAAGACCATTGCTATCAGGGCATTTAGTCATTAGAACGGTGTCTGGTATAAAGCATGTGCTCTGTTAAATACATATGGAATGAATGGATGAATGAGTGAATATTTGGGCACCTCTTACCATTAATTCGTTCGTGATCATAAACTTGCTCTTGTTTAAGACTTAGTTCAAATGTTAGCTCTGCATTGAAGGCTTCTCCAATGCTCCATTCAAAATGAACTTTACTTGGAGCTCTAATGATGTTTTGCTTAAAGCTTTGATGTTGAGAAGCAAATTTATAGTGTAATTTAGAGAACAGACTTAAGAGTATGCAAGGGTTAGGTTAAATCTTTGTCTAGTATTTGTCATGTTTGTGATCTTTTTGGGCTAGCAACTTAAACTCTCTGTCTTTTCATTCCATTAAAAGAGGGAAAATAAATACTCCCAGCATCAAGGAGTGCTCAGTTCGTGGTTCCCTGTAACGGGACTTATTGATGGTTGATAGCTACTATTACATTTGTTCATAATTTTCTCTGTACCTTTGTATAAATGACTTGAAAACAAGAAAAGAGAACCCTAAATGACATGACTGAAGGCATTTGATGTCTGTGAAGGAGGTTGAAAGTAGCTAGATATTAAAGACTACCCTAGGTTCTGAAGTCATAAAAACCCTGTATCAATCCCCAGCCTTACCACTAATTGGCTGTGACCTTGTGTAAGTTTCTTATCATTTTGAAGTTTAGCTTCCTTATATAATAGGAATGATAGGATTAATTGAAGTTCTGTATAGATCCATAACATTATCTTAACAGAGGTGTTGGGAGGATAAAATACAACATTGTACAAAGATCAAGAGACAATGTCTAATCATAGCTGCGTAAGAGACCTTTAACAACCAGGACAGAAACTTGGTCAAAATAAACATGATCAAATCCGACGTACCTAATGATGCTGAGTAGACCTCCTGTTAGTTTCTCAAAGCAGCCAAACTTACCAGAACCTGACAAAAAAGAATTTCATCAGATTGATGAATCCAGTGTAAAGGTCTGGGTGTTTCTCCAATACCTGTCTGTCTGTTCTAGGTAGTAGCTTCAAACACCCTTGCAATAGTTGTGGATTCAAGGTAAACCCTGGCTAGGGCTGGGTTAGTAATAAAATATGGTGTGTTACAGTGGTTTATGATTAGCTGGTTGACTTGTCTTCTTGTAGAGACAACTGAGAAAGCTGGAGGAAGAGAGAACACAAGGATTTCTTTTAAAAGAGGAGAATACAAACCTGACTTCTCTAAGGGGTGGGTTTTCAGATATTTCTAATATCAATTAAGGAAAGAAAGAGATGTATTAAAATACTAAAACACGTTTTTAACATATTTCCAAAGAAGAGAACCTGGAACTGTGGACTGGTTTGAACAGTGATCTCCCATTAGTTGGGTCTACCTGTGGATATAATCTCTTTGGGGAATAGGGGCTATGCAGTTGTAATTACATTTAGATCAGGTCATACTGGATTAGATTGCTTCCTAAGTCCAATCTGACTGGTGTCTTTATTTAAAAAAGGAGAATTTGAATATAGGCACACAGACATGTGGAAGTTGGACAATGAAGTTTTATGAACTGATCCTAGAAAAATGAGCTACATATCTCATTGCTGAATATTGCTGCGGTAACTGCTCCTTGGGAAGCTATGCACCAATGCCAGTGTCCAGTCCACTGTTTAAAGCATTTTTCTAGGAAGAGTTAGCAAACTTGGCAGACCTCATATGATAATAGCTGTGATGGAAATTCCAAAAAAAAAAAGAGTCCCAAAATTGCTTTGAAGGGTGAATTAGGCACTGGTGTTTGTGCATAGCTTCTCAAGGGGAGTACTTCAAATGTGACCATAGTGATATTCAGTAAGAAGGTATGTAGCACTTTTCCTAGGATGAGTTTGTGAACGTAATTGTTAAACCCTGTGGATGGAATAGGGTTGTGTCTTCATAGAGGCAGAGGTTGGAATGATGCTGTTCCAAGACAAGGAATGTCAAGCATTTCCAGCAGACACTAGAAGCTAGAAAAGAATTCTTCACTGGAGCCTTAAAAGGAGGATAGCCCTGCTGGCATTTTGATTTAAGATTATCTGTCCTTCCAAACTGCGAGAGAATAAATTTTTGCTGTTTTAAGTTGCCCAATTTGAGATGATTTGTTATAAGGAGCTCTAAGAAACTAATATGGGCTGGAATCTGAGTATAAGACCGTGAGTTCTGTGAAATACTAAGTCTATATTTTGGGCAACCTCTCTGAGCCTCAGTTTTCTTTGAAAAACAGAGTATGATAATCAAAGCCAGATAAAGATGGTATGAGAAAAGAAAATTACAAGCTAATTTCCCTGATGAGCATAGATGCAAAAATTCTCAACAAATTGCCTGTGTGCAGTGGCTCACACCTGGAATCCTAGCACTCTGGGAGGCTGATGCAAGAGGATCAAACCAACTCAGGAGTTTGAGAACTGCCTGAACAAGAGCAAGACATTATCTCTTCTAAAAATAGAAAAATTGGTCAGGTGTTGTGGCAGGTACCTATACTCCCAGCTACTCAGAAGGATGAGGCAGAAGAATTGCTTGAACCCAGGAGTTTGAGGTAGCTGCAAGCTAGGTTGATGCCACAGCACCCTAGTCTAGGTGATAGAGTGAGACTCTGTCTCAAAAAAAGAAAAAAATCCTGAACAAATTACTAGCAAATCGAATTCAAAGCACATTAAAAGAATTAAAAGGATTACACACCATGTTCAAGTGGTATTTATCTCAAAAGTGCAAGGATAGTTCAACATATGCAAGTCAAAGAATGTGGTACACCACATTATCAGAATAAAGAGTTGAATAAAGAAAAAGCATTTGTCAAAGTTTAGCATTCTTTCATGTTAAAAATATTTGACAAATAAAGTATAGAAGAAATATTCCTCAACATAATAAAGGCCATCTTATATGACAACCCAATGCTAATATCATCCTCAATAGTGAATAACTGAAAGCTTTTCCTCTAAGACCAAGAGTAAGAAAACAGTGCCCATTCTTGCCATTTTGACTCAACATAATACCAGAAGCCCAAGCCAGACTAATTAGGCAAGAAAAAGAAATAAAGGTTATCTGAATTGGAAAGGAAGAAATAAAATTATCTCTATTTACAAATGACATGATCTCATAGATAAAAATAGACATAGGTGTTTCTATATATTCTATGAACTATCTGAAAAGGAAATTCATAAAATAATACCACTTAGAGTAGCATTAAAAAGAATAAAATACTTAGGAATAAACATAATTAAGGAGGTAAAAACTTGTGTACTGAAAACTAGAGAACATTAATGAAGAAAATTAAAGACAACACACATAAATCCAAGGACATCCTATGTCCACAAGTTGGAAGATTTAATATTTTACTCAAATGATCTGCTTCCCATCAAAATCCCAATGGGATTATTAAGAAGAATAAAAAAAATCCTAAAAGTCATACAAAACAACAAAATATCCAGAATAACCAAAGCGATATTGAGAAAGAAGAAACCTGTAGGCATCACACTTCCTGTCTCAAAATATAATACAAAACTATGATAATTAAAACAATATGATACTGACATAAAGGCAGACATGTAGATCAATGGAAAAAAATAGATAGTCCAGAAATAAACCATGCATGTATGGTCAACTGACATTTGAGAAGGTTGCCAAGAATACATAATGAGGAAAAAATAGCTTGTCAAACAGATGGTGTTAGGAAACCAGGTACTTATATGCGGAAAAATGAAGTTGTATACTTATCTTACATCATATGCAAAAATCAATGCAAAGTGGATTAAAGACTTAAATGTAAGACTAGAGACTGTAAAACTCACGGGGAAGTACTAGGAGAAAAAGTTTCATGAAATTGGTCCTGTGCAATGTTTTCATGGATATGACATCAAAAGCACTGGGAACAAAAGAAGAGAACAGACAAGTAGGATGACATCAAACCACAGGATCCTGCACAGCAAAAGAAATGATCAACAGAGGGAAAAAACCCTGTATAATCCATGAACATTGTTGGCAGAAATATATCTGCAAACCATACATCAGATAAGGAGTTAATATCCAAAATACATAAGAAAAAAATAATTCAATATCAAGCAAACAAATAAACCAATTAAATAATAGGCAAAGGACCTGAACAGACATTTGTACAAAGAAGACACACAGATAGCCAACAAGTATATAGGAAAGTGCTGAAAAAGTATATGAAAACTGCATCAGGGAAATGCAAATCAAAACCACAAATGAGACACCACCTCATGCCTGTGAGAATTCCTATTATCAAAAAGAAAACAAGATAACAAGTGTTAGCAAGGATGTGGAGAAACCAAATGTCTTGTACACTGTTGATGGAAATACAAAATTGCATAGCCATTATGGAAAACAGTATAGAACTATCCCATGGATATACACCTGGATATATATCCAAAGAATCAAAATAAAGATCTCAGAGTTACCTGTGCTCCCAAGTTCACTGCAGTGTTATTCACAATCACTAATATATGGAAACAGCCCAAAGGTCCATAGACAGACAAATGCATAAGGAAAAGTGGTATATACATGCAATGGAATATTAATCGGCTTTAAAAAAGGAAATTCTACCATGTACGATAACATAGATAATCCTTGATGACATTATGGTAACTGAAATAAGTCAGTCTCTGGAGGACAGACAACTGCATGATTCCACTTATACAAGGCATCTAAAATAGTTGATCTTAGAGGTGCAAAAAATAGAATGGTGATTTCCAGGGATGTGTGTAGGGGAACATGGGGAGTTGTTCAATGAGTCTAAAGGTGTAGTTGTACAAGATGAATAAGTTCTAGTGAGCTGCTGTACAGCATAATACCTATAGTTAGCAACAAGGTGTTATGCATTTAAAAACTTGTTAGCACTTACCATGTTTAGTCTTCCTACCGCCCCCTCCCCCACCATGAAGGGAAAGGAAGAGAGAGAATCTTTTGGAGGTGATAGAATAGATTTGTTTATTACCTTGATTGTGGTGATGGTGTCATGGGCACATGCGTATGTCCAAACTCATCAAGTTGTATAGTATATTAACAATGTGCATTTTCTATTTATCAATTATACCTCAATATCATAAAAAACCGTTGATGAATATCAATGTCAAAAAGAGAGAAAGAAGTAGAAAAGCTGTACTTCTAGCCGTCCCTCTTGCACCCGCTTGGCCCACATTTTTATCTCGGTGTAATTGATGGCAATTCCCCTCAGTTGCTCCTCACATGTCTTACATTCTGCCCTAGGGTTTCTCTGCTACAATCCCGTGGGGCACCCACAGCAATCCTGGAAATGTCATGGTGTTAACTTCTTAGGGATAACTCTTGACCAAGAGGGATAGGACCCAAGGGAAAAATATTCCCTCCTTGGAGCCTCAGACAGCTAATTCCAGGGCACTTTTCCTATAGCTTCTCACAGCTGCTCTTAACCAGTTAGAATCCAGTTGCCCACAGAGGAGGTCAGGCAGATAGTACCCCCTTGGGCTGGTTTTCCATCCTTCCCTGTTTCAGTCTTTCTGGTACCACTCCTTTCCCTGGGGATCACTTTCCCCAAATAAACTACCTGCACACATGCCCTAGTCACAGGCTCTGCTTTTTGGGGAACCTACGCTAAGACATCATGGTGATGATTGTGTTGACTTCATAGATTTGTTCTGAAGGCAAACATTAAAATGCGTGTAAAGGGCTTGCTTCATCTAGTGCCTGGTGCACAGAAAGCACCCAATAAATGTTAGCCATTTTCTCCATCTGAGATGAAATGTTCTGGAAGATGAATTTGAAATGTGCTGTCATCAATCTCTCTAAGTGTTGAATGGACACATAACGGTGAAAGTCGTTTGTGGTTTTTTAAGCTTCAGCTCTCATCTTCATTAACACAAGTGGAGCTGTAAGGGTAGAAACAAGATATGAAATTTCACTCCCCCTCATGACACCCACTTGAAGCCCTGAACCCGAGAACTAAAAGCAAAATAGAACTATTTACCAGCCAGAGGGGAAGGAGAATAATAGCATGTGGCTTGTAAACTTAACAAATGTAATCACAGTAATTGAGCAGCCCAGGAAATAATTTGACCAGCATAATTATATTACAAATTGCATATTGCACAATTAAACAATTGCATTTTGGCCACAAATGGAACTCCAAATATACAATTTGTGGTGAAGTAGAGAGGCAATTTAAAACGAGAAAAGCAAAGACCCAGAAGTGCATTTTCATTTATATCCATATTGGAGGGTATAAACAAAGTGATAAGGAAAAAGGTCCGTGTTTTCAAGAGAAAAAAATAAAACTGAGTTGAATGAATTCTGCCAAATACTTGGTGGATACCTAACATTTGACTTTCAGATTTGAAAAATCTGAAAGCCTGATTCTTTCTTATTAAGTAAGAATTCCCATATTAGGGGTTCTTGATTTTGACTCTTAAACTGGATTAATGAAGTCCAGAATTTGGTGGGAAATTCTAATATCCATTCAGTCAAAAACATATTGGAAGAGTCACATCTTCTTTTTTCTTGTCAAATGCATGTATTCTTGAAATTATGTTGGTTGGCATGTGCAGGAGAACATTTGCTTTTTCACTCTGCTGGTCAAACGTCCTAGGAATTTGGACATTTGATCTGATACTGATCAAATATTTACTATGTATTATCTGTGCACTGGATTCTGTGCTAGCGGAAAACTTAGTAGACACAGACTTCTTATGAAAAGCAGCTTAGATGAGATAAAACTGACGTTAAACCGATTTTTACAAAGAATTTGTCAAATGATTAGAATTGCACAAAATGTTCAAAGGTACACAGCACAGTCTGATGGAAAAGGCAGGACCAGATGAGGGAAAGGAACCCTGGGTAATTATATTTACAATGAGACTTTAGATGCCCAAGAAGTAAGAATGCTTCTCAGTTAAAGACCTATCTCTAACAGTATGATCAAAATATTTCTGATTGTATTTGAAGTAAGTACATTGTGCCCCATGATTGCACCAATGTACACAATTATGATTTAATAAAATTATTTTTAAAAAAGACCTATTTATTTGACTAAGTATTTTCCAATTAGCACAGGTTGAGTGTTCTTAATCTGAAAATTTTAAGCCTAAAATGCTCTAGAATCTGAAAGTTTTTGAGCACAGACATGACGCTGAAAGGAAATGCTAATTGGAGCATTATGGATTTTGGATTTTTGGAATAGGGATGCTCAACTGGTAAGACATAAGGAAATCCTTCCGGAACTTTCTGTTTGGGGACCCCAAACTCTCATGCCTGCTGTTGATAGGAAGTTAAAAACAACTGGAGAAAATATTTCCCTATCAAAAAAGAGCCTTACAAAAACCAATTTTAGTGATTTTTGACATGAGTTTTATATTAATTTTGGGTTTGTGTCCTGGAAGACTGGGAGATTTGCCCATTGATTTTTTTTTTTCTTTGATAAATGCTATTCAAAACACCTAGGAGTTGAGTGGCAAGACATCACCAGGGTTTTTTGAAAATTAACAAAACAGTATTCACTGTGGTTCCGTTTATGGAATGCTTTACTGTGTGCTAAGGTCTCTGTTGAGAGCTTTGTATGTGTCTTGCTTAATCCTCACAACAGTTCCTCTTCTTATTCTATTTTGAAGATGGGAAGGTTGAGGTGTAGGCAGGGTAAGTAAATTGTTTCAGGACCTCAGAAAGTGGAGTATCTGTTACTGAAACCAGTGTGTCTCTGGCAAAATAAATGTCTGGTCGCTCGCATTTTGCTATAAGGCCTTTCATGTTCAAAGGAAAAGGGAGGTGGAGGGAGAGAAGAGGGGGATGGAGAGGAAGACGAAAGAAAGAAAAAAAGAAGGAAGGAAGGGAGAGAGGGAGGGAGGGAGGAAGGCAAGAAAGGAGGAAGGGAGCACCTCGTCACTATTAGATTGGCCCCAAGCTCTAGTTTGCTGTCTAGGCCTCATTCTCACAGTGTGTTCCTGGAAGAACACTGCCAGCACTGCCTGGAAAACTTGGTAGAAATGCCTGGGTTACTGAATCAGAAACTCTTGTGGTAGAACCCAGCAATCTGAGTTTTATCAAGGCTCTGGGTGATTATGATGCCAGCTAAATTTTAAGAACTGCTGGTAGAGGTAAATGTGGAAGTCTGCGCAATCTGATTCATTTCCTTACATCAAGACAATAAAAATCAGGAAATAGATTCTGCATTCAAGCTGCAGATTTATAGCATTTTGAGAGTCTGGGATTTCTCTCTTCACTGCCTACCCCATGCTGTTTTATAATTGATCTTGCTTTCTGAGCTTTTTTATTTTTGATTCATGTCATCTGCCTTTTAAAACAGATTATCTCATTAAGAAACTTTCCTACCTGCCTCAAGGTGCTGGCTTTGTTTATGTTCAAGTGTGTGTATCTTAATTGGAAAATGTGTCAGACCTACAGTTAGAATGTGAAACTTTGATTGGATCCTGGTAAGTATAGACTTTTCAGGTGAATTTAATAAAGAAACTTCCTCCATACGACAGAGGCAGAACACCATAGGGAAGAAGCCAGTAATAAAAACAAAGAAAGTAAAAAGGCTCAGTGAAAAAGGAAAATATTAGATATGCGGATTAGGACCTTCTTCATAAAAAGGAAAATAACATCTCAGTGATATGGGCGGTCACTGGACAAATGACATTGTTCTGAGTTAGTTTCTCTTTAAAGTACATACAGATGTGAGACTCAGTTTTATGTAGTTTGTGGGTCATGACAAGAAGAAGAAATGACTTACAATGGGTTTTGTGGGTCACCTATTCTCCCCCTGTCTGGGAGGTTTCAGTGCATTTTAAACATTCAAGAAAAGTCACCCAACACATATGCTCTGCATTAAGTGTTTCCTAATTTTACTTGATTTTAGAACTGTTTTTTAACAATATAGATTAATATCCTCAGAGCATGCTGTTCTAAAGTCTTCAAGTACAAATTGGCCCTTGGTCCACCAAGGCCAGTGTTGCTGAATATATAACAATCTTTTTTATCCATCTCACAAATTGACCTGTGGGTGGCTGGCGCTCACCATATCCTGACTGAGCAGTGGGTCTTCAGATGTCATGTATGGAACATGAGCTGGGTTGCCTGGGCAAAAACCTGGAGACAGAAAATGAGCAAATGCCATGATTACAAGCTTTTCTTCCACTTTGCGCTGGGTGGAAAGTCTATCCGCTGGGTACTTGGGTTGGATGAACCCCTCGTAGGTAGTTTTCTGGCCCATGTTGAAAAGTATTTCATGACTGACACCTTGCTCGAGGTCTAGAAAGTTCTTTTTTGAAGTTCTTTTCTTCATCTCTAATTTGGAGATGAAAGTAATGAGACTCAGCCTTGGCCAAAGAGTTTTGGGAAAACATCACTTCTAGAGGCAGTGAAGAGAACTAGGAGAATAGCGAAAGCTGACCTGAGTCTCTCCCCGCCTCTCAGTTCTTGGCCCTGAGGCCTTCAGCCACAATAGCAGTCCCACTCATTTGCTGAGTCAGCCTTGCTAAGGCGCTTCTTCACCTAGTCTGTAAGATCTGAAATGGCCGGCCCCGGCTGCCCTGTTCTGTCTCATTTCTTAACACTCACCATATCCCATCCTACAAAACATTCTTAAAAACACAAGGTGCACCTTCTGTCTCCACCAGGCCGTGTTGTTCCTTCTGCTCCAAACACTTTTCCCTTTCCCTTTTCTCAGCTAAACCTCACTCCTCTCTCAGATCTCGGTTTAGACATCGCTTCCCGTGGTAAGCCTTTTGTGCTGGCTGGGGTTTTGTACTTGCAAGTGGTAGAAACCACATCTGGCAGAGTAAGCACAAACGAGTATTACATGGCTCATAAAGTTTTGGAGCATGCTGGCTAACCAAGCTCAAGGCTCACTTCCAGGACAGTGCCCCAAGCCAGACTGCAGGATTTACCCAGTGAGGAAACTGCCACTCCTGATGTCACCTAGCCTTGGGTGCTAGATGTGAACCACAGCCAGCAACCTGACTTGACTGCAACTGATTCTGCCACCAGCATTGATGTAAAGTCTAAGCCAGGAACCCCACGTTCCAACCAGCGCAGCCACAGAAGTGGTGCCTTAAAGGCCCAGTTGTTCCAGGAGGGGCCTTTATATTCCACTCTCTTATTTCAAAATCAAAGTCATTCATAGGGGAGTCTTATTGGTGTAGTTTAGGGAATCCATGTATGCCCCAGCTGCAAAAGAAACTGGGGGGAGGTGAGTTTTCTGGGTCCTACCTTAGGGAGGTGAGATGTATAAGGCTGGGAATTTCTCACAGATTCAAAAAGGGCTTGAAGATGCTGGGCTATTGGATAGTATAACACATCTTTGCCACCATTTCCTAGTTTAATAACCTTGGGCCACAAGTGCCCATCGACCCATGAATGGATTAATAAATTGTGGTACATGTACACCATGGAATATTATGCAGCCTTAAAGAAAGACGGAGACTTTACCTCTTCCGTGTTTACATGGATGGAGCTGGAACATATTCTTCTTAGCAAAGTATCTCAAGAATGGAAGAAAGAGTATCCAATGTACTCAGCCCTACTATGAAGCTAATTTAAAGGTCTCATACGAAGGCTATAACCCAACTATAGCACAAGAATATGGGAAGGGAGGGGAGGGGGGAGGTTGGAGTGGAGGGAGGGTAATTGGTGGGGCCACACCTATGGTGCATCTTAGAAGGGTACAGACAAAGCTTACTAAATGCAGAATACAAATTTCTTCATATAATAACTAAGAAAATGCCATGAAGGGTATGTTAAACAGTTTGATGAAAACATTTCAGATTGTATATGAAACCAGCACATTGTACCCCTTGATTACACTATTGTACACAGCCATGATTTAATAATAAAGACAATAAAATAAAAAAAAAAAGAAATGAGAAGATGCATGGGGAATAATTTGCACTAGCATGAAGAAGATATGATTCTGTGTTGGACTAGAAATGGAGCATAACTCATATCACAGGTTGGAGGCAAAACTAATAGGACTGTCTGAAAGCATGGAGGGGCAGAATGGCACCAGGGGTGATGAAAACCAATAACTAAGAGAGATTTTCAGATTTATTTCCTAAAAACATGACAGCTTGTGATGTAATTTGTTAAGACGGAAGGAAAAAAAATATATAGAGGAGAACAGAAATTTGTTTTCATTATCCTGACCCTCATCTACTTGCACTAAGAACTTATTTAATGCCCACCATTATAACACTGAAAGCAAGAACTATGTTTAATGTTCACATCTTGGCCATTTGTTGGTTATTAAAAGTGAATTTTTTTTCTTTTTTTTAGTGGTTTGTGGGCAGGGCTGGGTTTGAACCCACCACCTCCAGCATATGGGGCTGGTGCCCTACTCCTCTGAGCCACATAAAAGTGAATTTTTTTAAGTCAAAGCTGAGATCTCTATGTGAGACAAATGCAAATGGAGACCAGTAGAACTGGAATTGTATAATGAAATGAAGCCATCATCAACATCAGGTCCCTCTCCCCAAATTTTCATAATTAGTCTCCTATTCTTATGGCTTAAGAAAAAATGAGTATTTTCCCTCATATCTAAAGTGCATCAACTTTTAGTGCAGCCCTATACAGCAGTGCATTTCTCAATGGATCCTAACAGCCTCCTAAAATCATCCCTAAACTAAAAAGAAGATTTGGTTTTAACTAAATGATGGCATAATTCCATTTACATGAAGAAATGAGCAAATACTTCTGTTAAAAAACTATTATATTATTGCCCATTTCATTAATATATTGATGTCTGTTCTTTAAACAACTAAAATTCTCTCAATTTGATTAGAAGGGTAGCATAAAAATACTTCTTATAAGAGTAGTAATGATTAAGATTATATTGATGCTTTTTGAGTTATTAATATAATTTTAAAGGGAATACTGTAACTTTTGCACACATACTTATCATGTTTTTATAGAGAACACCCTGGAGAGACTAGTAATATAAAGTGTATTTTTGCCTTAAAGTACATATAGTAAGCCGCAGAACTATTGACAATTTAAATAATGGGCTTTGATATGTATTTAGGGAAATTCAGTGTGACAAATTCATAAATCCTGAAAGCACTATCATAGCAGACCCTATCTGAATGCAAATCTCTTAGGCTGCTGGCCCAAGGAAAAGAGAAAGCCCAAAAATGCAACCCTGATAATAGAACCAGTGAATTTTTGTCGGTAAATATGGAATTAAATCACTCATTTTTGTTGTTTGTAGTTTTTGGAGTTTTCTTATTTTACATATAATTTTCATCTTAACCAAGTGATATATGTGGACCAATAACTGTGACCAGAACATTTCCCTAGACTTAACCAAGTAGAAATAGATCTCTTGAACAGACCAATATCAAGTACTGAGATTGAAGAAACAATAAGAACTAACAACAACAATAAAATCCCCAGACAGGTCTGGAGCAAGATGGCAGACTAGAGACAGCTTCTTTATTTATAACCAGGCACATGGAGATTGAGGAGAGAAGACTCCAGTCATCTCTGGCTTGTGAGCTGTACTCAGAAACGTCCCTTTGGGGACACAGGGAGGTAACGGGACACTTCATGACCCCAAGAGTAGGAGGAAAGCAGTGGAGAAGTGGCAAGTGTTGCAATCTGTCAGAGGCCTGCTGGCTGTGGTGGCTGCAGCATCAGCAGTTATAGCAGTAGGGAGAGTTTGCTGAAAGGGAAGGCCTTCCCTGCAGGTTCCCCCCACCCTTGGGCACTTGCTTGAGTTACCTTGGAAAACCCGGGGTGAGCAAGCATGTAACTTTGAACAGTACCCAAAGGCCAGGATTGACCCACTAGGTTGGAGCAGAGCTTTTATTGTTTGGCTGTAGGCTGGGCACAACCAATGTGGGAAAGATGCCTTACAGGCTCTGCCCTTAAGGGCCTATAGCAAGGCTGATTCTGGTGCACCATATAAACAGGCAGCCACTTCTGGAGACAGAGGAGCAACACACACTTTCCAGGGAAAGAAAGCCACTGCTTAGCCAAGGGACAAGGTTTGTAAAGGTTGAAGCATGTCTATTAAGAAGAGTGAGGAGAGATTTACTCTCCCAATCCTGTGAGGTTTGAGGGCAAAGAAGTTAGCAGAGGCTCCCAGTCTCCATTTATACAGCTCCATCAGCATTGTGACAAGCATCTCATATCCCAGAAGATCACCTGTATCCGTTGTCCAGGCAATATTCAACCAGCAAGATATATTGCTGGTTATAATGTATATAATACATATATATATGTGTGTGTGTGTGTGTACTTTTTATTTTTCAATGTTTCCCCCCCTGGAATTTTCTTTTTCTTTTTTGTTTTTCTCATATAAATACAATTTTTCATTGTTGCCTTCTTTAATAATAAGGGATTCATTTTTGCTAGTTTTTCTGCCCTTTTTTGTTTTTTCTTCCAATTTTATCCCTTAAGGTTTTTTGTTTGTCTGTTTGTTTTGGTTTGCTTTATATAATTTTTGTTTTTCGTTTGTATTTGGTGGACATAGATCCTGTGTCTATTCAGATTGGCAAAGAGCTGCAGACATCAAGGGACCTACCCAACCCAGCCCCCCCAGAGGCTGGACTTTGTTGGTGTGGGTCAAAGTATTCTACTGTACACCACTATTACCCCATCTCTCTTTCTGTTCTTCTCTACTTTTTGTCACTTTTCCCTTTTGCTCACTTCCTTTCCTTTTTCTTTTCTTTTTTTATCTTTTATCCCTTCTTTTTCTTCACTCTTCTCATCCTTTTAGTCCTTTACCAAAAGTACACATCAACACCTTAGGTCAGAGGCACAGTAACTAAAGTAGCAAGAGGAAGTGGAAGGAAGAAGACAACCTTCACAATGAACCACCGGCAAAGTAAACACCTAGAAACTAAGGGACAAAATCTAGATTCCACAATGATCCAAAAGATAAAACTAAGCAATGGACTTTCACAAAATAAGTTGAATAGAATCCCACCATACTTACCAATTATCTCAATTAATGTTAATGGCTTGAATTCCCCACTGAAAAGGCACAGTCTGCTGATTGGATAAAAAAGCACAAGCCATCCATTTTCTTTCTTCAGGTAACACAGCTAGCCTTGATGGACAAAGTAAAATTCACTGTTAAAGAATGGGAGACAATTTTTCACAGAAGTGGAAATCAGAAGAAAAGAGGGGTTGCAATCTGATTTTCAGATACAAATGGTTTTAAAGCAAGTAAAGTCAAAAACAACAAAGATGAACACTACATATATGTCAAAGCAACAATACAACAAGAAGTCATTTCAATTCTAAATATTTATGCACCCAGGTGAAATGCTCCCAGAGTTTTGAAACAGACCTTAATTAGTCTGAGCAATATTATATCACGTAACATCATAATAACACGGGACTTTAACACTCCTCTAACAGAGCTGGACAGATTCTCTAAATAGAAACTGAACAAAGATAAAGGACTTCAATGTGACCCTAGAACAACTGTGCTTGATAGACATATAGAATACTGCATCCCCAAACTAAAATCATCAGTCCATTGTCAGGGCTCGGGACTGGTCAGGTCTTGGGCCTGGCTTATCTAAGTTCCAGACACAGACCACTAAGCTACCTTGGTCAGGAACAGTTTCTCTTAGGTGCCTGAGGACTATCTACTTTAGCTGGAGAGTGAGAGAGAGAGAGTCTTCAAGTAAAGCTGTCTTCTTAGAAAGATAGATCTTAGTCTTTATTAGAGCTTGGTAATCTTCAGCAGAGAGACGTCATGCTGGCATTTTGCTGGTAGGAGATGAGATAAAGTTAGAGTAAGCAGGTCCTTGAAAGAATGCACATGCTCCTGATTGACTTCTCTTCCAGCCTAATATAAGGCTAATCTCACACCTCTTAACACCACAGGTGTAGAGACTGCCAATTCACCAAGTTTCATCTCATGAGCTCTCATGCTTGTGAGGACAGCTAAATCCCTCTCCATGCACTTTTCACCAAGGTGTTCCATTATTGTGCTATAGAGGTATTTCTTATAACTCTCACTCCTCCTAGCCATAGGCTATATGGGCTGCTACATCCATTCTCCAAAATAGATCATGTCTTAGCACCCAAATAACCTCAACACAATCAAAAGATTTGGAATTTTATCTTGTATCTTCTTAGACCACAAGGCAAAAAAGGTGGAACTAAACTCCATTAAAAATTGTCATCCCAACACAAAGACATGGAAATTGAACAACCTTATGCTGAATGACAATTGGGTCAAAGAAGAGATTAAAAAAAGAAAATCATTAACTTCCTTAAGCATAACAACAATGAAGACACAAGCCACTAAAACATGTGGGACACTGCAAAAGCAGTCCTAGAGTGTAAATTATTGCTTTAGATGCCTACATCCAAAAACAGAAAGAGAGCACATCAATAACCCAATGAATCATGTTAAAGAAAAAGAACAATCCAATTCCAAACCTAGCAGAAAAAAAGAATTAACCAAAATGAAATAAAAAATCAATGAAATTGAAAATAAAAGAATCATTAATAAAAGTAATGAAAAAAAAATGTGGTTCTTTGAAAAGACAAATAAAATAAACCATTGACCAGACCAGAGTAACCAGAAATAGAAAATACAATCTTTAATAACCTTAATCAGAAAGGAAAAAGGGAAAATAACGACTGATAACATAGAGACACAGAGATTATTTCTGACTAATACTAAAAATTTTATGCCCAGAAATTTGACAATGGGGAGGAAATGGACCAATACTTGGAATCACAGCATCCTCCAGGACTTAACTAAGAAGAAATAGATCCCTTGAATAAGCCAACATCAAACACTAGATTACAGAAACAATAAAAAAGCTTCCAGAAAGAAAAAAAAAAAGCCTAAGACCAGACTCTTAACATTAGAATTCTATAACAGCTTCAAAGATGAGCTTATACCTTTGTACCTATAATGCTGACCTATTCCAAAACATTGAAAAGGAAGGAACCTTCTTCAGTATGTTCTATGAAGCAAACATAACTTTGATTCCAAAATCAGTAAAAGTCCTAAATAAAAAGGTGAAATAAGACTAATTTCACTAATGAATATCGATGCAAAAATACTCAACAAAATCTTAGGTAATAGATTGCATCTACTTATTAAAATAATTATACATCACAATAAAATAGCCTCTGTCCCAGGGATGCAACATTTTTTTAACATATGCAAATCCACAAATGTAATGCACCATACCAACAGAAGCAAAAACAAACATCATATGATCCTTTCAATAGATGCAGAGAAAGCATTTGACAAAATTCAGCATCCTTTTCTAACAAGAACACTTAAGAATATAGGTATAGGTGGCACATTTCTTAAGCTGATTTAAGCCTTCTATGACAAACTCACAGCCAACATCATACTGAATGATGTAAAACTAAAAGCTTTTCCACTTAAATCTGGAACAAGACAAGGATGTCCTTTATCACCACTATTATTCAACATAGTTCTGGAAGTTTCAACCAATGCAAATTCAATCAGGCAAGAAAAAAATATAAAGTGTATCTAAATGGGGGCAGAGGATGTCACACTCTCCTTCTTTGCTGATGATATGACCTTATACTTAAAAATTCCAAGAAGTCATCAGGAAATACAGTGATATCTCAGGGTATAAAATCAATGTCCACAAATCAGTAGCCTTTATGTAAACCAATAACAGCCAAGTTAGGAAGCAAATCAAGGACACAGTTCCTTTCACAATAGCTTCAAAGAAAATGAAATACCTAGGAATATACCTAACAACTGGAGGTCTTATCAAAGACAATTATGAAACTCTTAAAAGAAATAGCAGAAGATATTAACAAACGGAAGAACACACCATGCTCTTGGCTGGGGGAAATCAACATTATTAAAATGTCTATACTACCCAAAGCACTCTACAGACTTACTGGAATCCCAATTAAAATACCAACATAATCTTTTGAATAACTGGAAAAATAGGTCTTTTTTTTTTGTATGGCACCAGAAAAAAACCAACATAGCCAAGGCAATTTTTAATAATTAAAACAAAGCCAGAGGCATCACTGTACCAGATTTTATGTTATGTTACAAGGCCACAGTTATCAAAATAGCATGGTATTGGAATATAAATGAAGACGTGATCAAAACAGCATGGTTTTGGAATATAAATGGAGACATAGACATATGGAACTGAATCAAAATCCAAGAGATGAAATCAGTATTTAGTTGCCATCTGAGTTTTGATAAACCAAACAAAAGTAAACACTGGGGAAAAGAATCACTGCTCAATAAATGGTACTGGGAAAACTGGATAACAACATGTAAAAGACTGAAACTGTAACTGCACCTTTCACCATTTACAAAAATTGACTCAAGATGAATTAAATCTAAGCCATAAAATGAAAAAAAAAAAAAAAAACCTATAAGAAAGTGTGAAAAACTCTTGAGGATATTGGTCTGGGGAAAAATTTTTATGAAGAAGACTTCATTGGCGATTACAACAACTAAAACAAACAAGTGGGACTTAATTAAACTGAAAAGCTTCAGCTCAGCTAAGGATACAACAAGTAAAGCAAATAGACTACCTTCAGAATGGGAAAAGATATTTGCATGTTAGGAATCTAACAAAGGCTTGTTAATTAGGATCTATAGCAAACTCAAACTAATCAATAAAATAAAGGGCTAACAATCTCATCTATCACTCAGCAAGAGACATGAACAGAACTTTCTCTGAGGAAGACAGACAAACGGATAACAAACATGAAAAAAAACTAATCATCCCTAATCATCAGAGAAATGCATTTCTCTGAGATTAACCCCGGTGAGAATAGCCCACATCACAAAGTTCCAATGTTGAAGATGCTAGTGCAGATGTGGAGAGATGGGAACACTTTTACACTGTTGGTTGAAATTAAAATTAATACAGTCTTTTTGAAAATAAGTATGGAGAATCCTCAAAAACCCAAGTTTGACCTCCCATTTGATTTCACAATCCCATTTCTAGACATCTATCCAGAAAAAAAAAAAAAAAATTATCATATAGACATTTGCACTAGATTTTTTACTGTGGATTAATTTACAATTGCTAAGATGTGGAAACGACCTAAAAGCCCACCAAGCAAGAAATGGATTAACAAACTGTGGTATATGTATACCAAGGAATACTCTTTAGCCATGCCATAAAATGGTGACTTTATATCTTTTGTTTTAACCTGGATGAAGTTAAACACATTCCTTTTAGTAAAGTATCAAAAGAATGGACAAGCAAATATCCAATGTACTCATACTAATATAAAGTCAGAAGACAATCTAATACACATCCACATAAGAGGAAAACCCAATTCAATTCAAGTTGGGTGGAGGTGGAGAAAGGAGCAACGGGGGGAGGAGGGGATAGGTGTCCTCCCACTTAATGGGCACAGTGTAATGGTACATGGCACACCTCTTGTGTGGGACACAACTACAAGAGGGGCTGTACCTTACAAGTGTAAATATTGTCACCTAGATATTGGTACCCTCATATTAACCTGAAAAAAACAAAAAGTTCTATGTTTAGGCAAGATTGTTTTCAACCGATTCCAGTATATTACCTACTCACTGTACAGAGAAAATATAATCAAGTATTACCATTTTTTTATATTCATGAAATAAATAAATTGAATTACTGATAATTTCACTAGCAAGGTGTAATACATTTGGTCCAACCAAGGTGACTTAGTAATGTCTATGTAATCAACTGCGCTTCAGTCAGGTACAGAGAGTCATAAATTTCAAGGAAGAATCCATGAATTGTTTATCTTTATTGGCCTTGAATCTTTTCTATATTGAACATAATATATATATTTTTAAATTTCTATTTAATTTTGTGTTATGTGTGTGTTTGTTTTAGGCAAAAACAGCAAGAGTGAATACTTTCCTTGGAAGAGAAATCCTCTTTGATATTATTGACACCATTGAGCTGACAATATTTTATATTTTCATTATTTTCTCTCAAATCTTCCTCCTGACTACTGCTATTACAGCTGAGGCATTTCTCTCTAAAGGAGAATCAAATAATCCAGGGTTCCTCCCAGTATCAGAGAAAAAGAGGTACACACTGCACCTCTCTCCTTGTCTTTGGAAACTGAACTTGCCAGTTTAAAACACAGGTTAGCTTTGGCAGACAACCACATTCATCACATTTAGAGATAAAATGCAGAGAAGATGCACAGAGGCTTGTACCTTATCCTGTATCTCATGAAAACTTCTCAAACCAATCCTCTCTGGATAGCACATTCTTAGAAACTAGACCTCTTCATGTTGTAACAGTCATAAAAGAGATTCATGCTTTGGCATTCCAAGGGTAATGGAATATTGGTGACATTTGTCATAATGATGACATTACATTACATCAGTGACAAAGAGAACTAAATAAAGCCTCTATTGGGGGGGAAGAAAGAAAGAAGATTGCTACCTGTAATCAACTGCTACTATCAC